>JAUZST010087822.1:0-19807 GCA_034779995.1 Parotocinclus haroldoi
TAGTTGATGTTTAATCTCTTCAAAATATAAAATACAATTACTTTCCTTAAAAACAGTACTTCTTGAAGTATTAGTGATTACTGAATTTCTTCGCAGTTAACTCAACGTTACCTTCTGTAACTCCAACCTGAACCTTAATTAAGTGTGATTTGATAATAATAATCAGAGTCAGACTCACAATATGGGGTTTGAATGGCGGTTCGAGCTCTCGCCGGTTCAGTTTGTCCCAGTCAATGGGCTTGAAGAAAGCGTGTGCTGTAATGGCATTTTCTCCACCGTCTGCCGCCACGCATCCCAGACGCCGAGATGGATTCTTTGTTAGGAACTGAAGACAGAACACAGTCACATCACTTGATGGCCTGAACGTCAGTGAGACAAAAACTGAAAAAAAATGAAACTGAATTAAATCAGATAATGAGATATAGAGCAATGAGAGATAATTGGCATATAATTTATGACTCTTTTCCAATTAGAGCATAATCTGGAGTTTCCATGTGTACAATGGCAACTTACCAGCATCCACATATTATGTTAAAGAATACCACATTTTAGTCAAAATCTGGTCAGATTACATAGGTTGTTAATTATTTGAATGAGAAGAAGTGAACATAAAGATAGCGGTGAAGAATCATGCTCACCTGCATTTGATGAAGGCGGAATGGTGAAATGTTATTAAAGAGTAATAAGTTACTAATTATTTAAAAATAAATCTAGCAATGCTTTTTGATTTTTATATTTTTGTACAGTGGGGCTCAAAAGTCTTAGATCACCAGTGAAATTGCTTCTACATTGCCCTTTTTCGCTTAGTAATTAAAGTGAAAAGTTGAAACTTTGAATAACGGGGTACAAACAAGTTACAAGTAGAGTATGTGCAAAAATCTGATGATCCATCTTGTAATGTAACGTTAATAAATGCTTGGCTCTCTCTGTCTTCCTCTGTACCCATACATGCTTAGAAGAGTCCTTGAGAGTCAGCACTAGTTAAAAATTTTGGTCCCCAAGAAGTTGTTAAAAAGCTCTGAGGTGTTTCTGGGGTCGTTATCCTGCTGCAGTATGAGTCCTTCTCCACAAAGATACAAACAAGCATTTTCACTAGTGCTCTCAGACTTTGGTTCAGCACCGTACATTAGTTTGCACTTTGTTTTATTATTGTTATATTGAAATTGTTATTTATCATTTCCATTTGCCATGGTTTGACTGTCACAAAAGAAACGGTGCATTATAAGAATTGATCAATTGACCAGTGAAGGGAAGACATATTTCCTTGGCCCAGTTTCTCTACAATAATACAACACATAAATATTTTATCTGTTGGCTTATAAGAACTAAATGTGTCAGCGACTTTTCTTCCAGAAATGTGGGGGTGAGCAAAAAAATGCCCATAGCACAGTAGATTATTATTAATAAAGCACAGGATCAAAAGATGAGAGACTTTTATTAAGGCTCTGTCAATGTATATTCAATGGGCGTCTATAATCACCTATACACATATTGTGAGACAGGAGAGAGAGAGAGGGAGGCGACAGGCAGGTAGGAAAGTAAGGGAAGAAAAAGAAAGAAAGCATGAAATCAGGAAATAAATCCGAGGCAAAAATAGAAATAGAAAGCAGGAAAATGCAAGAAAAAAAAACACTGAAAAAGCATTAAGAAAGAAAGCAAGCAAATAAGCAAGACAGAAACAAATTGAGGATGGAAGCAACAAAGAACAACAGAGAGAAACTAGGAAAGCAAGTAAACAAGAATGAAAGAAAGGGAAAAAAAAGCAAAACCAAAAGAAAGTAAGGAAGAAAAAAATAAAAGAAAGACACAACAAAAATAAATATAAAAAATATTAAATAAATAAAGCAAAGAAAAAGTCAGGAAAGAGACAGGAAAGACATTAAGAAAGAATGCAAAACAAGGAAGGAAAAAAGTGAGAAAAAAGAAAATCCGCCAGATTCTAAGCGTCAAAAACCTATGGTCTGACTATTGATGACATCATTTAGTCAAGATGGTTAAGCAACATCAACCAACCTGCACACACACACACACACACACACACGCACACACGCACACACGCACACACGCACCAATCAATATCTCTTTATTAGTGTTAAATCCATCCAGGGCACAAATCACACACGGTACACAAGGCCAGTATTCAGAATTTATCTCCGTGTGCACAGACAGGACTTTATAACAAAATGTTGTGCATCCAGTGCTCAGGTGGTACAGAGGTCATTTACTGGCATTGCAACACTGACCTCTACCCAGACCTGCAATAGACTGGCGCCATGATATTCATAGAACTAAACTGATGAGCTGGATGGGGGTTAAAAGTCAACAAATTATTTATGCGTGTGCGTGTGTGTGAGTGTGGATGTGCATGTGTGTGTGATAGAAAGACACTCACAGCTTTGAGAATGTTCACAGCATCAACATTTAACCACGTAGAATAAATGATCTCCTCATTCAGAATACACTCAAAAAGATCGTCCTCGTTCTCTGCCTCGAAGGGGGCGTGGCCTGAGAGCATCTCATACAGGAGCACACCCAGAGCCCACCAATCAACTGATGGTCCGTACAGCATCTCCTGCAGGATCTACACAGACACAGAGTATATATGTTTCTAACCATGTAATTACATCGCTGTTTTTATTAGAGCTGTCAAAACAGAATGCAACCATAACAACACCATAACACAATCCTTTGTTGTAGTGATGATTACATTTTTGATCACATTATTTAACTATGCAAGGCCTGTGGCAGACGAGCCCTTCAAGCTTGCCTACACCAAATGAATTCCTGGGATGAGGTCTGGAGCCCAGGGTGACCCTGACATGGATAAGCGTCGTTAAAAATACCTGACTGTGGCGGTCTGCAACAGAACTGTTAAGGCTAGTGAACCGCAAGGCTTTGTCACTTTTTAAACTTACAACCTCCACCTTTTTTCGAACCACTTGGCTATACCACTTGTCAAAGAGAAAGAAACGTAATTTCTTTTTTTTAAATGACTTTACAGACTGACAGCCTCCGCCTCTTTTCAGAAGAAATGTTTCGTTTAATAACGCATGCCTCTGTCCCATTTTTAATTACTTCAAATATTTTTGAACTGTAATCTTCCACTTCCATTCAAATTTCAAGGCTCATTTTGCAAATGAAAGACTATTTAAACACTATTTTTAAAATGCAGCCCTCCATCACTTTTCCACTTTCAACCCTCTACCTCCTCAAATAGTTCGCTTTCAACTCTTTTCGAACTTCAAGCCTCCACCTCTAATTAAGCTGCAGCTTGTCCCACTTCACAAAGCAGAGCAATCTTCTTGGTCGAACTTCCCTTTTCTACCAATCATTAAATGTCACAATGAATGATAGGGAAGACAGGATTGTGTGTGAGAGTGTGTTTGTGTGTGTGTGTGTGTGAGAGAGACTGATGCATGATGATGTCATGTACCTCAGGAGCGATGTAATCTGGGGTTCCACAAAACGTCGCTGTAGCTACTCCATCTGAGATCCCCTCTTTACACATCCCAAAATCTGCCAGCTTACAGTGTCCATCTCTATCTAAAAGTACGTTATCCAGCTTCAGATCCCTAAACACACACACACATACACATGCACACACACACACACACACAAACACACACAAGTCACTTTAATATGTCTGCACATAATGTTAAGATTGTCATTCTATTTTCTATTCAAATGTCTTTCTAACCTGTATATGATGCCCTTGCTGTGCAGGAAGATGAGAGCGCAGGTGATTTCAGCTGCATAGAATCGAGCTCGATTCTCATCAAATTTTCTCGACTTCTGAATGTGGAACATTAGGTCTCCACCATTCACAAACTCCATCACAAAGAACAAGCGCTCCTAAGACATCCGAGGAACAGATTAGACGTACTTCAGTAAAATACCAAGCAATCAGTTCAAATCTGTATAAGGAACAAGTTACAAACCCTAACCATGTGATCTATCCATCCATCTATCCATCCATTACCTTTGGATCTATCCATCCATCGATTACCATCAAATTCATTCATCCCTTCACCCATCCATGACCATCTGATCTATTCACCCATCCATCCAGGCATTGGCTTTAGATCAATCCATGCAGACTTCGTTTCAAATCTGATCTGTCCATCCACCCATCATCATCATCCTCATACGGTCTATTCATCCATCCATTACCCTCAGATCTGTCATTTTTTTCTGTCCATCACCCTCTGATGTATACATCCATCCATACAACCATCAACATCTAAAACTATAAGCCCATCCTTTTGTTCTATCCATCCATCCCCTTCCAATGGATGTATCCATTCATCCATCCATCCATCCATTATCTTCAGATCTAGGCGTCCATCTGTGCATTATCGTTTGACCTCTCCATCCATCCTAGAACCCATGATGTTCAGATCTATCCATACATTCCCTTAAATAGTGCCACATCACTAAATGCTAATTAAATGCATAATTTGTGTATTTATCATTGTCTTTTTAGTCATTACAATGCATTTAAATAGAGCTGAAGTTACCACAACATTCCTCGCACCCATGAACGTGCCCATGCACACAAAATAGATCCGTAACTCAGTACCCAGGAAAAAAATTACTGCTTGACAGTTTTATTGTAAACTTTCACAGTTTGACCATAAGGTTCACATTTCTACTCTGTATTTTGATTCCATAATTTGGTCACTTCATGGTTCTACGGTCATGTTCCACAGTCCATTTTTTCCTGGGTATGGGTTTGTGTGTGTGTTGTGTCGGGTAGAACTGAATGTAAGCAGTAAAAACATGAATTTTGTGAAGCTCACGTGCATTTCTCATTACAGGCACATGAAGCACATACCCTATTAATATACCCTATTATATCCCATATTCATGTCTTGGATGTACACTAATGTACACTAATGCACACCCACGCACCCGTCTGCACTGGAATCTTCATTGAACGTATGCCTCCCCCTACTGGAACTACAGATACATTACAGCTCACCGGGTTCTGGAAGCAACAGTACAGGTGTGTGAGGTAGGGATGTGTGTGCGCCAGGGTCAGCACTCTTTTCTCTGTCATTGTGCATTCAACGTCATCATCCTGCAGAATCACGTCCTTTTTCAAAACCTTCACAGCAAACACACATTCTGAGCCGTTTAGTCGAGCCAGCATTACCTGAACAAACAGAAACACACACAGGACACACGTCCCACAAAGGATGAAGGTCTTTACTTCAAAACACTGTGTATTAATAAGAAAAGGCCACCACAGCTAGCTTCATTCCCTGATCTATTGTACTGGCTCCCTGGGCCAATCAACAAGCATGATTCATCGTACTGACTGCCTGCTTTGAACAATGAGCTTGATTAATTGCATTGACTAATTGTTCTGAGCAACAGGTCTCATTTGCTGGTACGGCTTCATGGATTAAACATCAAGGCGATGCCCACGGAGTAATCGCTTCCATTCCAGAACATATTTACTATATATATAGTAAATATGTTCGTTTACTGTTATGCTCAGTTCAAGATAGCACTTAGTTATTTATA
Source organism: Parotocinclus haroldoi (assembly GCA_034779995.1). NCBI lineage: Eukaryota > Metazoa > Chordata > Actinopteri > Siluriformes > Loricariidae > Parotocinclus > Parotocinclus haroldoi. The sequence goes on from JAUZST010087822.1 coordinate 5,530, forward strand.
TTTCTAGTTTATTTTCTAGTTATAGTAGTTATAGCAAGTGTCGAATCGGGAGAAAAATCGAATTCAGAATCAGAATCAGAAATACTTTATTGATCCCAGAGAGAAATTCTGCTTGTTACAGTTACGCCCCTTATACACAAATAATAAACATTCTAATAATTAAAATAAAGATGAATTTAGATCAAATAAATTTGCAATATTTACACTGGGTACAATAAAACATACCATAAGCACTATCTATGATGATAATGTGCAATAAATATGTATAATATAAGTACAATGCTGACAAAATTAAAGAACATTTAAGCTGAATTTATCGCAAACTGAGTTTAATACATACCGTAAACAAATCGTAGCAAAAGGCAATTTTACAAAGTCGAAACATTGTGCACCGTGCCTCTGATTCACTGTATTTTCTGCCTGGGCTAAGCATCTACAGGACGAGTCAAAAGTCACAGGACTTATTTCAGAAAGAAAACGAATAATGACATATCTGAATACCCTAGCAAGTCAGGCCGCGTCTGGAACATGGACGCCATATTGAAGGCCACCATATTGGATCAGGGGCTCCGAAAACTTCAAACGTTTGTTGTTCATCACAGGTAACTGAAGAAGGAATTGATTATTCTGACGTCTAGGGAACGCAGCTGCTGTATCCTAGCAACAGACTTCAACAAGAAACACCCAGAAAGACCAGCAGTTTCACACTTTTGACTCACCCTGTAGTTTGATTCTATGGTTTAGCTATTTACTGTAGACAGTTATTTACATTCACTTATTCGGTCTTCTGACTCCTTAGATTACCCTTGAAAGTAACAATTATAAACTTGCTCAGGAACGCTCAATCACCTTCTAGCAGACTAACTGACCCTCACTTCACATCAACTTCAATTACTTCAGATAAAGTTGTGGAAAAGAATAAGGATGCCAAAAGATTTCAGATGCTTAAACTATCGTTCAGAATTATATTAAGCAAACTATTACGAAATGGAAAGTTTAAACCTCTGTGACTGAGATTTCCATCTCAGTTAAGTGGGTATAAATAGGGACAAAATCTATTAACGCCACCAAAAGACATAGCTACACACACGTACCTTGCCGAAGCTGCCTTTGCCAAGCACTTGGAGGAAGCAGAAGTCTTCAATGTGTAGCATGCGACACTTCTCTTTTTCCGGAGACGGACAATCCTTCGATCGGCCAGAGGAAGTCTCCATAGAGGACTGGGACTACCACACACACACAGATACATAAGCCACAGATTTAGACACAGGCCACACTGGACAGTGTGTGTGTGTGTCCATTACAGGGCACATTACATTAAATTAGCCTCTTTTGCGTGGCTAGAAGGCAATCCACTGACTGGCCTACTCTCCCTCAGTCACAGTCATGCCTGCATGGCACACTTGACCTATCAGAAGGGACCAGGTCTCTGCAATGGTAGGCTAATGACTAAATACTACAAATACTACTGCAATGGAAACTTCAAATATTTAATAAGTAGATATGTTAGACAACGATCGGAATGTGCGGAATATTCAATATTAAAATGAAATAGTTTAACATCACACTCTGTGCATAAGTGTGTGTGTGTAAGTGTGTGTGTGTGTGTGTGTGTGTGTGTGTGTATTTGTGTGTACCGCTAAGTTGCGTTTAATCGTCCCTCCCAGCTGGAGCCCCATTTCTGCCAATCTGTTAGCGAGCTCCACGTTGTTCACGCCGCAGTTCGGTGCGACATTTCCTTTACAGCGAATATGAACATTCATCTTACAGACTGCAAAGAAACACACACATACACACCCATATTAAAAAACGCTCCATTATAAAACTGATAGTGTAGTTACGCCTAATATACTGTGTACAAAGCAGTGGCTGGTGTCTGAAGTTTGCTTTTTCAGTTTTTCTCTGGGGCTACAAGGATAACGTAGCTAGCTAACATTGGCCTCCTGTGTAGCAATGTGCTAAGTGAATCACAAAAAAATAATAAATCACACGCCACAAAAGACAGTATTTGGCTAAATGCAATGTAACATACCTACATAACAGAACGTGAGCAGGAGCACGTTATCGTAAGTAACATGACAGCTGTGACTATATCTTGAACAAAAGCTGAAGGTGTGTGCCATAGATAATCACAGCTGTGATGTTTTTTTTTTTCAGGATAACACATGACCCTCAGTGTTCTTGATTTCATACAATTTTAAACAGCACAATAAAGAAACAAAGAAGCCATGAATTCCATACTCAATATGCTTTAGCACAGCACCTCCAGATAAAAAGTATCTCCACAGCAAACAAGTTGTTGCAATGCAACGCTAACAATTCTCTATCCTGCTCGGTATGTTACAAAAGGTGTACGGTTTACAAAACACTACTAAGTAACAGCAGTTTGAAATACAAAGTGCAAATGAGCGAAGATGAAAGGACGCAAAGGATTAAACTACACTGAATTTGTATTCGTTTGTATGCGTGTGTATATATGTGAGTGCACACTCACTGCTGCAGTGCAGTCCCTGCTTGATGAGGCCCCAAAGTAACGATCCACAATGATCACAGAACGTAGGAACTTTGTAATTGTGAACGCTGAACCTGTGAGGGACGTTTATACTGAAGCCCTGATTCACCGTCTGCAACACGGAGAAGAACAGAATGGCGAATATTTAACGTTGATCTAAAGCTAGCAGAAATGTGAGAAATGTGCGTAAGTGTGTCTAACCTCTTCGTTGGCAGGTTTCTTCATGCGTGGACAGACCGTAACGACGAGCTGATGGCATCTCTTGTGTACGACGCATGTACAGACTGGTGCACAAAACAGATAAAGCAAACATGACAAAACAAACAGATGTAATTTTAAAAAATAATATATCATTCGACCCTCTAGCTTTACTCTGGAGTAATATTACGCCCATCAGTGTACTTAAGGACAGGTAGCCAGGTTTGACAAATGTCTGCAGAGTCCCTGCCCTATATGAACGCAGCTGTTTCGTCCCTGAAATATGGAGGTTTAAGGGGATCCTGAACAAAGCTGCAATAGGGTTAAGATCCAATGGGATTTTCAAAGAACAACAAAGTTTTCCAAAAGCATCTGACCAAAAGGCCAGTGTCCTGTCACAGGCCCAGAGAATATGCAAATGATCTGCTGACGAGTGACCACATCTGAAACAATCCCGCCAGTTTGGAACTAGAAAGAGCAGTCTATGCACTGTAAATTATAGCAGACAGCGGCTGACACTGATAGATAAAGAGTGGATCCTACTCTAAATGAAAGCAAACCGTCTGTCTGAAATGTCCACAGCCAGGTCATGCTGCCAAGAGAGTTTAGGAGGCTAGTGGGAACAGTGTCCAACGAGCAGACGATAGCTCCTGCCGGGCTGAACCAAGCCAGGATATGATCCACTTTGGATTTAGGTGAGCGACTGGGAAAATGGGGGCCAAAATAAAACACAAAATGCCTAACCTGAAAAAAATGAAACCTGAAAGTGACTGTTGGGTAAATCATCCTTCCCCATTAATGTTGTAAAAGACAGAAAAATCCCATCAACATACAAATCATTAATGGTTGTAAGGCTGTTCTCTGTCCATTTACGAAAGGCCGGATCTGTAGAAGAAGGAAGAAATTGACGATTGTGGGCAACAGGGGCACAAATTGCACTGTTTCGAAAGATCAAGAACCTTCCTAAACTGAATCCAAATTTTGAATTCAGGAAGCTGCGAACAAATTAAGCAGTGAAGTGAATGTTGTTAAGATGCAAGTTCAACTAGAGTCACTAACAGAAGTAATATTATCAGTAATAGTGGGGAAATTGGGCTAGACCCGGTCCATCTTCTGAAGCTAAAGCGACAACCCTTTTTTTTTTTTTTTAAGATTAACACGGCCAATAAGGGATAAGGGAAGAGAAGCCCACCTATCTAACTCAGATGAGACCATTTTAAGCAATGTAATGACATGTTTTAAATAAATGGGTAAACGTGATGCCCAGGTATCTCAATTTCCTGTGTGCAATTTGAAAAGGAAAAGAAGATAAGGCAAGCGAGAGGGCAGTCAAGTTAACTAAGAAGAGCTCATTATTTCGAAGATCTAACTTGTAAGCCCATACGCTGCAACATTTCTAGAAAATATCTCAAACGCAAGGGAGGGAAGAAGTGAGATTAGAAACATATAAAAGTTGGTCATCTGCTTATAAAGAGATTTTGGGAACAGAATTGTAGTGCGAGATTCCATCAAAACCCTGATGCTGACACAACCAGATAGCCCAAGGCTCTATAGCCAGATTAAATATCAAAAGTAAGAGCTTTGACGTGTCCCACGGCCAAGAAGAAAGGGTGGTGAGAAGGTGCCGTTGGTAAGAATAGAGGCAGTTGGAGCGGCATACAAAAGACGAATCGAGGAAATAAATCCAGGACAGCAGCCAAACTTCTCCAAGAGAAGTTTGGGGCTATTAAGTCCTTTAACAGCCTTAGACAGGCTCTTAAAATCCATATTTAGTAGAGATATCGGCCTGTACCTTCTATAGTGGGTGGGATCTTTGTCCTTCTTGAGCAATAGTGAGATAGAGGCACTGGACATTGAAGTAGGATGGAGGCCAGAGCGAAATGAATCTTTGACATTTTACTTTCAATACATTGCAATTACATTAAAGGCATTTAGCAGACGCCCTTATCCAGAGCGACTTACAATTCATACAGTCTTACAATTCAAGCAATTGTGGGTTAAGGGTCTTGCTCAGGGACCCAACTGTGGTAAGTTGGCAGAGGTGGGATTTGAACCCTGGACCTTCTGGTCTATAGTCCAGTACCTTAACCACTAGGCCACCTCAGTCACATTATGGAATAAATGCATAAAATATTCAATAATTTATTATAAGTTAAGATTTATGATATTGATTTTGCCTAGTTTAATGTAAGCGCACTAAGCATATTGAAGGTAGGCCACGCTATACGATATATCAGTAATTCAGCTTACCATGGATTAGTTGGAACCTATCCCCATTGGAACACAGGGATTACCACTACATAAAGTAATAGAGGAAAAAGGTATTTCGTGTGTGTGAGTGTGTGAGTGTGTATACGTGCGCAAGCTTACCCTGACACTGGTAGCCCTGTTTTCCAAACACTCCCCTGAAGCACAGAGGCAAGAAGGATTAAATTACATAATAACACAAATCATTCATTGGGCATGTTTCAGAGCATGGCTACGGAGCTACACAATATTACAACAACAAGTGCCACAATTGCTGCAAAACAAAGTACATTCATAAAGCTGCAGAATGTTATTCAAAGACTGTATTAAACAATCAAGTCACATCAGTTTTACTCGTACAGTTTTGCTGAATGACTTTCTGTCATTCAGACTTGAACTAAATGTATATAAGACATATTTAAATTCTTATTATATTACTGTATACTTGAGACTTCAGCCATTGAGCCGAGTAAACGTTTATCGAATGGAAACAAAACAACGTACATCTGTATTCCCTTCACATCCCCTGACTTAACGTCCCTTAAACCTGCCCTTAAGATTTCAGTCTGCAGTACTGAACACCAGTCTCGTGTGTAAGCATGAGTGCATACCATATGAATTCTTTGCAGTGGAAGCAGAAGGTGGGCTGCTTCAGGAACGTGGACATGAACTTGTGTCCGTTGACCTGATGGACTCGCCGCCTCACGGCACACTGACGTTTCCGACTGAACTCTTTGTACGAGGGAGGAGGAGTCACCTCCTCTGAACAGGAAGATGAAAAGAAAATATAAGAAACTCAATTTCTTCTGCCTTTTATACTATACTTAAAGATAAAATACGTTCTCGCAAAGCTAATGTAGCAGACTCATATTTTATCAATACAGTGGACATTTTCATGATGCTTCTCAGTGAATAGTCTATTAGATGAGATCACAGCGTACTCATTGTACTTACAAAAACTACTCCCATATAGTGCCATCTACAGGCCCCTCTTGGTGTTACTGTTTGAACATACTAAACCCTGCAGCCTGTAATGTATACACTTTTAATGCACCCGTTCTTTTATTAGCACATTTGACATTCCCCCACCCCTCAGGAACTGCTCTTGAGAAATGTTCCAGCTTATCGTTCCCCCAAGCTAGAAATGCAATTTTCGGCTGTAACCATGTTCTTGTGACAGATACAGCCATGAATACTGTCATGATGGTAAAAAGTTAATTTAGACAGCTGTGAAAATGTACTGTCATTGTCCATAGCCGTAGTTTTGCATTGTTGTGTACGGTTTGAAAATTGAGCAATTATTGTGCAAAATACAGTTACAATGAGAGCTATTTGGATTTCTTTTTTTATCTTGGTTGTTGTTTCATTAGAATAGAGGCCAGTGCTGTTTACCACAACTGTTTAGGGGAAGTACATCTCACTGCATGCATGCATCTGTGTGTGTGTGTGTGTGTGTTAGAGGGTCTCTTGTTTTTGCTGTGCTATATGAGAAGTACTTTTGAAAGCCACACTAGTGAGGAGCTCTTCACAGACAAAATGGAGCAAAATAAAACAGCAACATTTTAAGCTTTTTAATAGCGCTAACAGCATATGACTGATTAGATGATTACTATTAACTAACAATATGAACTATTGTGCCATCATTTACTTTTCACTGCTCATTGCTGCAATGTTTTTTGGGGGGAAACTTCACTTGCATTTGTGTTTTGTTGTTTTTTTTTTTTTTACACAAAGATAAGGCCATTAAAAGATTTCAACATTTGACATAAAGCTCAATCAAAAAAGACCCTTATTTATTTCCTAAAAAGATCTCACATTAAACATAAACAAACTGGGGGAAAAGGTTGCCATTAAGCGGAACAAAACTGATTTTGCAATTTTAGGTTTGTCTCATTGTTAATATTACACATACTACGCATAGTACGTACATAGCAAACTCACACGGTGTGATGACATCATGTACTTTAGGCAGAATCACATATCCATGAAGAAACATGTCCTCAGAAAGAGAGAGCGTGAGTAGATAAAGTAGAGAAAGTAGAGAAAGTAGATAAAGTAGAGAAAGTACAGAACTAAGGGCCAGAAAGTTCAGCGTTCTTAAACAAAATTTGCTTGGACTGTAACACCGTATCAACTGGGAGCCGTTCTGGATAAGCGTGTCTGCTAAATGACATCAATATCAATGTAAAGTAAATGTAATGTAATGACGGCGTGTGTGTCTGTATCTGTGTGTGTGTGTGTGTGTGTGTGTGTGTGTGTGTGTGTGTGTGTGTGTGTGTGTGTGTGTGTGTGTCTGGTCACCTCAAGCTGAAGTCATTTTCTCTTTCCTCACTGTCCACTCTCCAAACATCCTAATCGTCTTTGTGTTCAAGGCCACAATTCTTAAATATGAACTCGTAGCTCTTTTAGCCCATCACATACAATCCACGCTACGTTTCGTAATTAATGATAAGAGCAGATCGATGAAAGGATCGTAGGCGTTTCTAAGCCACTCTAAAGCTCTTTATAGAGATTAGAGCTGAATCCATCCTCAAGGCTGAGGGATCAGAAATAAACACCCATGACTTAACGGTGCTCCAGTTTTCACATACTCTGTAATTTTGGGGACGACTGCAATCTCATCAACCCTGATGAAAAATACCACACGTGCACATCTGTGAGTAAGACTGCATACACTGAGTGGCTATGTATTAGTTGTCTACTCTAACCCATTCTATCCCAGTCTAAACCATTAAATCCCAGTCTAAACCGTTCTTACCCATTCTAACCCAGTCTAAACCATTCTAACCCATTCTAACCCAGTCTAAACCATTCTAACCCAATATAACCCATTCTATTGCAGTTTGAGTCTAACCCAGTCCGTCCCATTATAAACCATTCTAACCCAGTCTAAACCATTCTAACCCAATATAACCAATTCTATTGCAGTTTGAGTCTAACCCAGTCCATCCCAATCTAGCCCAGTCTAAAACATTCTGACCAAGTCTAAACCATTCTAACCCATTCAAACACAGTCTAACCCAGTCTTACCTATTCTATCCCAGTCTAACTGAGTCCAGCATAGTCAATCCCATTCAAACCCAGTCTAAAATATTCTAACCCAGTCCAAAATATTCTTACCCACTCTGACCGAGTCTAACCCAGTCCATCCCATTATAAACCATTCTAACCAGTCTAAACCATTCTAACCCAATATAAACCATTCTATTGCAGTCTCAGTCTAACCCAGTCCATCCCATTCTAGCCCAGTCTAAAACATTCTGACCAAGTCTAACCCATTCTAAACCATTCTAAACTATTCTAACCCACTCAAACACAGTCTAACCCAGTCTTACCTATTCTATCCCAGTCTAACTGAGTCCAACCCAGTCAATCCCATTCTAACCCAGTCCATCCCATTCTAACCCAGTCTAAAACATTCTAACCCAATCCAAAATATTCTTACCCAGTCTAACCGAGTGTAACCCCATCCAACCCCTTCTATCCCAGTCCAAATGATTCTAATCCAGTCTAACCCAGTCTAACTCATAATTTGGTCCCATCACCCTCAGCACAGTGCTTTAAACCATCCATACATGAATCGGAATCATCAAACATGACATGGCTGCTGGTCTCAGATTTCAGAAGCTGCTGATATCCGCAAACTGAACGTACAAGAACATGAGAATGAGCAAGGAGAAACACCAGCTATCTAGACTTTGCGTGCAGGTGAAAGAGCTTGCTAAGGGGCTGCTGGACTGCTCGAAGTCTTCATTACAATGCTTGGAGGGGAAGATTGAGTCAACAACACTTCCAGTTCTAGAATTGCTGAGAAAAAATGGAAACAACATCGTTTCTAGAGCTACTGAGAGATAATGAAAGCAACAACAGTTCCAGTTGTGGAGACGGCAAGAACTGCATTCGAACAAAAACCGCTCCCGTTCAAGAGCGTGTACGTTTGCTAAGGGGTTCTAGAACTCACTACCAAAGCAAAAAGCAATAATATAGAGATATTTCAATCACTTCTAGTTACAGAACTTGCAACAAGGACATCGAGTTTTTTTTTTATTTTTAATTGTTTAAGACAACGGAAGCAGGAACAGTTCCAGCTTTGGACTTCACAGAATCAACAGGTGAGTGAAAAATGTAAGCAGTTACACTTTGAGAAATGATAGAACCCACAACCGGTTCAATTCTAGAGCTGCCGGAGAGATTTTTGAATCAATAACCGTTTCAGTTCCAGAGCTTGCAGGTAAAACAGGTTCTAGAACTGAGAAGAGAATATAGAGATCATTTTTATATCACTTCTAGTTACAGAGCTTGCAACAAGGACATCGAGTTTTCTGTTCTAGAATTGCTTAAGACAACGGAAGCAGGAACAGTTCCAGTTTTGGACTTTGCCAGGAGCTCACAGAATCAACAGTTGAGAGAAAAATGTAAGCAGCTGCACATCTAGAGGTGTTGAGAAATGATGGAACCCACAACGGTTCCAGTTCTAGAGCTGCTGGAGTATCTCTTCCAGAGCTTACAGGTAAATAATAATAACCCTAGATAATTTTTTAATCACTTTTAGTTGTCAGCTCAACAAGAACATCGAGTTTTCTGTTCTAGAACTGCTTAAAACGTGAAAGGTCAAACGGTTCCGTCTCTAGAGCTGCCCTGAGATTTCTGTTTCGAGATAGCTCTGGAATGAGCAGGCCTCCCTACGCTGGTTTCTCTATTAGAACTGAACAGGACCGTGATTAGGCAGAGAATGCGTGGCCCTGTGGGCTCGACTCGAACCTTGGGCTTTGTTTATGCTTGGCCGTTGCTAATCCTGCACCTTTTTCCTGTTGCCCTGACCTGTCAATCAAAGCCTTGACAGCACCACCCAAAGGCTTCTTCTAGATCAGCTTTCACTCGTGCAGAGGCACGCAGGGCGGACGAGAACACAAGCCCACATTTCTACACACGTACACAGGCCATGTTCAAGGAATGCTGGGCAAAACACACAACGGCTGTAGAGTCCATGTTTAAAGGGATACGGTTTCACAGAGAGAGCTAATAAGTGCTAAGTGTCCACCAAACGTATAAACAACAAACAGGGCAGAAGATGCCACCGGGTCGACCCTTAAAAAATCAAAAGACCGAATCTGACTCGAGTTGCCAAGAGATTTGTTTAAACTTTAAATTATTTGGCCATTAGTCATTCTGCTCATTCCGGCTTAATGATGGCATAATGTGCCATTTAGTACATTTTGCACAAAGATGTGGACGCCCTTTCTGATGAACGCCCTGTTATATGAAATGCACGTGTGGAACCTCCATAGATAAACAGTAGCAGTGGAACGGATTGGACTAACACTTTCTGACTTTCTGAAACTTAAACAATGCTCATAAAGAAATGGTTTGACATGTTTGATGAGCAACCTGATCGACCCAGAGACCCTGGATATCTGGAAGTCCTGACGTCCGCGAACAGACACAGGCTTTCCCAATGGCTTGTACCTGCAGAGGAGGACAGACTACATACTAATACCCACGTTTCAGATATAATTATGGGTGTCCACAAACCTTTGGTTATACAGTATAAAGTCATAGGTAGTCAGCTTACGAAAACTGACCTGAAATTTTGTTTTTCTCTTTCAATTAGTGATTTCATGCCCAGTCTAAAATATTCTGACCCAGTCTAATCGAGTCTAACCCAGTCCAACCCATTCTAACTCAGTCTAATCCAGTTTAATCCATCTAACCAAGTCTAACCCAGTCTAAACCCGGTCTAACCAAGTCTAACCCGGTCTAAACCCCGTCTAACTGAGTCCAAACCCAGTCCATCCCATTCTAGCTCATTCTAAACGATTCTAACCCAGTCTAACCCAGTCTAATCCAGTCTAACAAAATGTAACCCAGTCAAACTCAGTCTAAACCAGTCTAACTGAGTCCAAGCCCAGTCCATCCCATTCTAACTCATACTAAACGATTCTAACCCACTCTAATCCAGCCTAATCCAGTCTAACCAAGTCTAACCCAGTCTAACCCAGTCTAATCCAGTCTAATCCAGTCTAACAAAATGTAACCCAGTCAAACTCAGTCTAAACCAGTCTAACTGAGTCCAAGCCAAGTCCATCCCATTCTAACTCATTCTAAACGATTCTAACCCAGTCTAACCCAGTCTAATCCAGTCTAACCAAGTCTAACCCTGTCTAAACCCGGTCTAACTGAGTCCAAGCCCAGTTCATCCCATTCTAACTCATTCTAAACGATTCTAACCCACTCTATCCCAGTGTAATCCAGTCTAAACCCAGTCCATCTCATTCTAACCCATTCTAAACGATTAAAACCCAGTCTAATCCAGTCTAACAAAGTCTAACCCAGTCAAACCCAGTCTAAACAAGTTTAACTGAATCCAAACCCAGTCCATCCCATTCTAACCCATTCTAAACGTTTTTAACCCAGTCTAATCCAGTCTAACCCTGTCTAAACCCGGTCTAACTGAGTCCTGCAGAGTTCATCCCATTCTAACCCAGTCTAACCCAATTTAATCCAGTCTAACAAAGTCTGACCCAGTCAAATGCAGTCTAAACCCAGTCTAACTGAGTCCAAGCCCAGTCCATCCCATTCTAACCCATTCTAAACGTTTCTAACCCAGTCTAATCCAGTGTAATCCAGTCTAAACCCAGTCTAACTGAGTCCAAACCCAGTCCATCCCATTCTAACCCATTCTAAACGTTTCTAACCCAGTCTAATCCAGTCTAATCCAGTCTAACCAAGTCTAACCCTGTCTAAACCCGGTCTAACTGAGTCCTGCCCAGTTCATCCCATTATAACCCAGTCTAACCCAGTCTAATCCAGTCTAATCCAGTCTAACAAAGTCTAACCCAGTCAAACCCAGTCTAAACCAGTCTAAACCAGTCTAACTGAGTCCAAGCCCAGTTAATCCCATTCTAAACCCATTCTAACCCAGTCAAACCCAGTCTAATCCAGTCTAACAAAGTCTAACCCAGTCAAACCCAGTCAAACCCAGTCTAAACCAGTCTAACTGAGTCCAAGCCCAGTTCATCCCATTCTAACCCATTCTAACCGATTCTAACCCAGTCAAACCCAGTCTAAACCCAGTCTAAACCAGTCTAACTGAGTCCAAGCCCAGTCCATCCCATTCTAAACAATTCTAACCCAGTCTAACTGTAAATAATTTGGTCTGATCACCCATTCAGCACAGTGCTTTAAACCATCCAGACATGAGTTGGAATCATTAAACATGACATGGCTGCTGGTCTCGGATTTCAGAAACTGCTGATATGTTTGTAAACGGGTGTCAGGATGTCCTGTTTAATGTCTGCATTCCGCTCTGTGGAACATAAATTAGACGCTGGCCAGACTTAACCATAATCACATTTTCGTTTCGAGACTTTGCTTCATTTTATACAATAACCGTAATTAAAACACAATATAAAAAACATTTACCACAACGCAATACCACACAGTCATTGTCGTCTTTGTGCGCTGCCGAAAGGGTTACCCGTTTTTTTTCTCTGCCTTTTCCAGAGTTCAATTCTCTTTCCTCCTGCAAGGGTTTTGCTTGTACTAGTTTTCTGTCACTCAGACATGAATAAGATGTTTGTAAGACAGTTTATTTCTTATTAGAAATATGAATCCTCGACCAGAGGGATGTTGATGTAGTGGTTAAGGTACTGGACCTAGAACCAGAAGGTCCAGAAGGGCCAGGGTTCAAATCCCACCTCTGCCACAGCTGGGACCCTTAACCCCCAATTGCTTGAATTGTGAGTCGCTCTGAATAAGGGCGTCTACTAAATGAAGTAAATGTAGATGTTGATCGGATGGACGTTAAGCATCGTTTACCTGAAATTAAATACAAACAACATGTTGTACATGTTTGGACGTAGCTCCTACCGCTCCTGTCCTACTGCAGGGAGAACAAACCAGCAAGTCTGGATTGACAACGACCTTAATTTGCCGTGTTCTACCCTGCACCTCTGCAGCTTTAGTACAAAAGCAAAGAAGCGATGTTGAGTTTCGGGACGATCGCCTGCAGACTTATATGGCTGAGCTGTTCCTCTATTAGTGGTGATCTGCCCACACTCTCTTTCTCCCTCCGTCCTTGGCCCCGCTTGCTACACTGCTCATGTGAACCCGTGCTTGGCGGCATGGAGGCGTCACGCTTCAGCGGCTCGAGGTGCAGGCGATCGGGTCAGCTGCAGGTTGTGGTGCAATCATGGCAGCAGAAAGGAAATCTCGCCCGGACTGAATTATTTACACACACAGATCCTGATACACTGCCGTGCCTTCACTGCTTACACAGCTGCTACAGGACAGGAGCGGCAACACCGTCCAGCCCGAGGGAAGAAGGAAAAGTGGGATCTCCAAACCCAAAAATGGCATCAACAGCCGTGGGAACGTACATGAATTAATTACGGCATCATCCTTCAGTTCTTACATGGGCAGTGCGGGACAGGGCTGGCTGTGCTGCAGGAAGGAAACAGTTCAACACACAAAGTCGGGGCAGGCGCCGAAATTAAGAAATGATGGCCTCCAATTTCTGCATGGCCACATTGGGAGAGTAAATGGTAAAAAAAACAGGGACTGGATAAGAACAGCTGGTTGGGTTGGTGGCAATAAAAAATAACTAACTAGCTAAATAAAGTAATCCAAATGAATACATTGGATTGTGTGAGTAAACGGTCTAAAAGACATGAGATAAAAACACATTTGGGTTTGTGTAGTAAAAACAATCAAATGAAATAAGATGACTAAAGGGTAAAGTGGGACAAAGTGTATTATGAGCAAATGGTCTAAAGGACGTCAATGGGATGAGAACAGGTGTGTAGTTAATAATGAATTGTACATAAATACATTAAAATAAAATACAACAAAGGGAATGAAATGAAAAAGAAATAATGGTATGTGAGAAAGCGGTCTAAAATATATTAATAGGATAAAACAACAGGTGTTTGGGTTGTTATTATTATTAAATAATTAAATAACAAAAGTGTATTTTGTGAGTAAATTATCTAAATGACAATAATAAAATAAAATAACAAGTGTTTGGGTTGTTAATAAATAAATAAATACATAAATAAATAAAGTGTATATTTTTGATAAATGATCTAAATGACATTAATAGGATAAAATAACAGGTGTTTGGGTTGTTATTAAATAAATAAATAAATAAATAAATACAGTATATATTGTGAGTAAATGATCTAAATGACATTATTAGGATAAAATAACAGGTGTTTGGGTTGTTATTAAATAAATAAATAAATAAAGTATATATTGTGAGTAAATGATCTAAATGACATTATTAGGATAAAATAACAGGTGTTTGGGTTGTTATTAAATAAA
>JAUZST010087833.1:0-19806 GCA_034779995.1 Parotocinclus haroldoi
GTTTGCATGTCCTCCCTGTATCTATGTGGGTTTCCTCCCATATTCCAAAGATATGTGTTAGGTTAATTGGTGCCCTTAGTATATGTTCAAGTGTGTGTGTGTGTGTGTGTGTGCGTGTGTGTGCGTGTGCGTGTGCGTGTGTGTGTGCGCATATATATATATATATATATATATGTGTGTGTGTTTCTGAATCAGCCAATAACATGACATAAACTCAATATATTTAGGTGCTGATGGTGCTGATGCTGGTCAGAGTATTTCAGAATCTGCTGATCTACTGAGATTTCCATGTACATCCATCTCTAGGGTTTACAGAGTATAGTCTGAATAAGGGAAAATATCCAGTGAGGTTAGCAGCAGTTCTCTGAGCAAAAATTATTTTCAACAATAAAACAAGGCCCCATCCCTTTATGACCACAGCGTACCCATATTCTGATTTTTCCTCACAACAGGATTACAAACCATGTCACAAAGCTCAAATTGTCTTAAACTGGTTTCTTCCATGTCAGTTGTACTCAAATCATCTCCACAGTCACCAGATCTCAATTAAGTCAGTTACAAAGGTAAAAGTTGGTCCAACTTGGTACTAACAAAGTGTACACAGTCTGCGTGTTTGATCCCTGGTGATGCCATAGTCATCATTTGCTAATAGTCCAAGAGAGCATATCTGGTAAAAGAGCATAGCTGATACTACATTATATAATAGTGGCATTGGCTTTGATATGTCCTCACCTTCCTATGGTAGTTGCTATCAGGAAAGGAAATGTCAACAATACTTGGAAAGCATTTTGTATTATAGTCATTACACCAGCAAATACCTGTACTAATAAACTTTTATTTGTATGGGCAGTCAGGTTAGTTGTCGAGCTTACATTGAATAATTATTATCTATACTTGCATATATAAACTGATAACTTAGCTTAGAACAGCAGTGCTTTGATATAGCTTAGATTGTTTAATAGATACCTATGTTTGTTGATAGATAAATTATCCTTTAAAAAAACTTGTACTGGGAAGATCACTGAGACTCCAAAGTATTCATCTAAATCAATTAAGCATTCATATTAGAACTTCCACTGGCAGTGACATTGTGGCACATTGGGTAACATTGTCAACGCTCCAAAGATCCCTCGTTCAATATTCAGTCCAGACTTTGGTCTGGTATCTGGTTTCCTCCCATGTTCCAAAGACATACATTAGATTTGCTGGTGTCGCTAAAGTGTCCCAGTGCAAATGAAAGTGTGTAGGCATGTGCCCGATGATTGACTGGCAGTCTGGGATTGGTCTAGGGTTGGCTCCTGTCTTGTGCACTGTGTAGCCCTGGTTTTCTGTGACCCTAAATTGGAATAGCAGGTATGACAATGAAAGAGTGAATGACTTCCACTGGCTGAGCACACCTCTCAGTCGACTTATTTTAACAGGTCAGATTACGAGTGGCTGTTTGCGGAGCTTCACCCGAGATACTTTAGACCACTGTAATAAAACTCTTACTGAGCCTCTGCCAAGTTGAGACATCTGCTCACCTTATCGCAGATAAGTGGGGGTAGTCCCAGCATCTGTTCAAATTAATCCATTTTGCAAACACAGTTATCGTAATCCTCTAAATATTCCTCCTAATACACAGAAATGGCAACGTGAGGTTTTAGCTTCCTAAACAAAAGAGAACTAAGAGAGACATGATTCTTATTGGTATAACTGATTCCGAAGTGTCCGGCGTGTGTGCATGGCAGACTGCTTGGTGTACCTGGCATCTCTGCATATTCATGAGCCACTTCCCCTCTTTTGTTGCCTGCCTAGTCAGCAGTCACGAAACACATGGCGTGCACTGGCAGTGCCTCGTCTGGATGAGAAAAGGGGGCTGTGGACGGAGGCAATGGCAGGAACCGGGACCTGTGAGGGCTGACTGACGTTTCCATCTGTGGCGAAGCCTGGTAATTATCGGGAAGAGGAGCGCCTGCAGCAGCACGCCATCTGCTTAAAGGAAGGAGGAGGGGAGGGAGAATGGCTCAGCGCGTTAGGAGCATGCGTTAGTGCACCGTCGGGCCAGTGCCTGCTTCTGACATGAGGGTCTCGCATCTGCTGCTGATGAGCCACGGCCGCAGCACAACGCACATTCACAAACCACAAAATCTACATACTTGCAGACTGCATTTGATGTCGACAGGATCAAGGGGAACAGCCAAGTGCTTCTTAAGGTTGCATCTCCATCACATTTACTGTCCCTATCCTCCACAGCTCTGTCCTCAGTAAATCATTGTGCTGGGCACAATGTTGCAGCATGAGTTTGTTTGTTTCAGTGTTTCTCCCAAATGTTGTTTATTAAATTTCTCATGTGTTGTTATTGTTAGCTGATATGTGGGCACACAAATAAATACAACAGCATCATTATAAAAAAAGAAGCACAACAGCTAAGGTGCAAAGTTCCTTGCTCGTGTGAGTCTGAATCATTTTCAGGATGCAGCTTTTTGGGGCCATGTAACACAGAGGTAGAGGGAGGGAGAGAAGGGGTATTACAGAAGATCTGGCAGGTGTACTTTTTCTCTTCCTCCTTATTTCTGCCCAATTTTTTGTAGCTCTCTCCACACTGCCTGCAGACACACAGACAACATTCCCATTAGCAAGTGTACATGCTGCACAGCTCACCTCAGGGAGCTGCAAACCCATGATGAGCATCGACAGTGCTCCACCACTATTATCGCAAAAGCATGGAGCCTGCTTTATGATGTTTAACAGGCCTGGAAAACAGGCACAGAGTATGCACAACATCAGCAAAATGCATGCAATGATAATAATTTGTAAATATTTATACATCCACACACAATAGTTAGGAACTCAACCAATGGCTAACAGATACTCTGCATTATAATGCTTTAGTGATGTTTTTCACTTGTAGGGACTAGAAACCTGGTCAGAATAGAGGTGTTGGCAAGACAGATGTTCCCAAATGTCTAGAACAGAATTTCATCTGCCACCAACACGCTCTGAGTTTGCTACCAGAGAGATAAAAACAAAGTTGTTCTAAGCTAGAAAATCAAAGTCCAGACCTAAACCCAATAGAAAATCTGTAACAAGATTTGACAGCTGCTATTCACCCACAATCAGCAATCTGACAGCATTCATGCAAAAAAAAGGATAATGTGTAAGAATTTCAGAATCCAGATGTGCAAAGCTGATCACAACATATCTTAACTTTCCCAGCTAAAACAGCTCAAGTTAATAATAAAATTTCACTTAAGAATTTTGACTGGTTGTTTATGTTTTAAAATTTACAATTTAATGCTGAACCCTGCTATTATAATGTACATTGTTTTGCTAAATTATAGTGAAGAGTATAGCAGGAGAGCTCCTTTACATGATTTCTGCGATGAGAAAGTGTGGTCTGTGTTCGCATTTTGTATTTCTGCTTTAAAAAGGAACTCTCATTTAACCTGGGAAATAAAAAATTGTTGTCGGTTGTGTGCCAATGTTTAACCTTCAAGTAATTTCTCCCTTAAAGGATGTATTAAGTTATTATTTATATATTAAATAAGAGGTGAATGCGCATATTTTTCTTGAGGCCCTGTGCTCAGTTATATCTCTTGGTCCCTTTTTGAACTTCTGAATCAGAGCAAAAACTCTTTCTCAGCTGCCATCACAGAAATTTGTCAGACTCTTTCGACAGATTGGTTGAATACAAAATGCAGCAGGGAGCTCTGATGTGACCATAAAATACTCGTCTTTGATCACATTCGGACCATTTTTTCCCTCTCCTCTTGCACATGTGCATGTCAAAGTCAGTTACATCACAAGCAGAGAGGCGCAAGAGCATTGACAGTTTTTTAGTTCTCATGTAGCTTTGAAATGCATTACAGAGATGCGCACATGGTACGGCAGCCAGTGCAACAGTCAATGCACGGCAGTATTCTGAGAATCTGAGCATAACAGATGGATGTATGACACAGGGCCAAGCAGTGAACACTACAAGTCCAGCAACAAACTACTTTCACTAACATCATTTCACAATTACCAAACAAAACATTAATTGACCAGGAAAAAAATGGAAACAGGATTTTTACTTTGGCTGGAGTGGCTTTTTAGATGTCGCCGGCACTTAAGCAGAATTTGCAGCAGCATCAACAGCAGCAGTCCTCTCATTCAGAGGCATTAACTCTGTGCCATGTGTCTAACAAACGGAGGCCATTCTGCAGCCCTTAATGACAAGGCAGGCACGCTCCTCTTGTCTCCCTCTCCGCTCTGTTCAAATTGCTCTCCAAATGAACTACAGCTGTGTCGACCAGGTGCTGCATCCTTTTCAGAGCAAACAGGAAATTATCAAATCCCCAAATTCCTCAAATTTGCCACACACCGGCCGCCTCCTTAGGTCTTTGTGTGTGGTGGTTACACCATCACACATGTACAGACTCTGAATACATCACTGGGGTATACTTTTTGTAGTTCAGAAGTCAGTCAATAAATCAACTTCATGCTAATGAGTAAAACCCAACTGAGAGTGGGGCCCTGAATCAGAAAACCATACAAACCATACAATCAACATAGGCAATAAGGTACAATTACAACACATAAAAATGCAATGTATGTGCATAAGAATAAGCCATCTTGCCCTCTTTTATGCGTTTGTTTGATTTAAGTGCACGTAATAACTGACAAACTAAAATTCCTTGGGGGTTCCCCTCTATACGTGTCCTTCGGCACTGAAAGTCCCTGGAACGTTACCACTATCCCTAAAGGTGCGTGTAAGGGCACGAGCGCGCCGGTGGTCAGGTACGTCTACCGAAAAGAGATCGAATGATGGTGGAATGACGATGACCTGGCCCAGAACAGCGCTAAAACCCACGCCTATATAGCACGAGAAGCAGCTGTTCAGAATCAGGTCGCAATTAGGATATTTGATATAAGCCGCCTAACCGATAGCTCTGTAATGGCAACCTGCGAGGATTGCTGAACGCTCCGGGTAGGTCGCCTAAGACTTTATTGTTCTTTGAATAAGAAAACTCCAGTATTGAAGGCACATTAATTTTGAAGAAACTAATTTTGAAGAAATATGGTTCTTATTTTATTTTGCATTAAATATAAATGTGATTTGCAATAATCTTTCTGTTTTGTGAAAATAAATGCTTCAGTGTTCTGTTTACTGCCAAAAGGGACATAATGTGAAGCACTGAAGCACAGTGGCAACAGTGGTTACACTAAAAACCTGGCATTTTAATAGGTTTCCATACAGGAACAGTTTTGCACCGAGTCTTGAACTCCATCAGACACCACTGAGATTAAGTGGAACAGCAACTGTGAGTCAGAGCTTATTGCCCAACATCAGTGCCTAACCTCAAAGTGATGTTCCACTGCTACAGGAAAACATTCTTAAAAGAACAAAGGCTGTTGTGACAGCAAAAGAGAGAGAAACACCATGCGAATAGCCATGTTTTGAGATATAGCTTCTGGGTGCACAGAAACAATTGTCTATATAGTGTGATTATGTGAGAATCCAATAAAAATACATTTTATTTAAGTACATCATACAATCTTATTGAGTTAATTCTTTACTCCTATACTCACTGTTGTATCCTTTAGCCTTGGTTTCCATTCCGTTTATAAGCAGCACATGAGCTGAAATACAAGCTTTGGCTTTGATTGTGAATGTTGCAAATGACAAAGAAAAAACTATGGAAAACCTTAGAATTAAACTTGAATCGCAGTGGAAAAAGTCATGGTCATTACAGACATGGTCTGACTTCTGATTTGAAAGACCAATTTCTTGAATCTGCTGAAAAACTTCTATATGGACAAAATCAGAACTCTAACCTTGACTGGACAGGATTAAACTTACATGGGGTCCTGGAGTAATTTCCCATTTTATGGCTGCTACTTTTGATTCTTTATCCCTCCATCTGTGTTCCTCTGCTCGCTTCCCAGAGAAAATTACACTCAGGACTATGTACAATTTTTTCTCAGCAGTAGTAATATGAGGGGCTTGGGCAAAAACAGGCTATTCTCACTTAAAATTGATTTAATGCTTTATTACAATGAAAACTATAGAAACAAAGTAGAGACTGGGAAATCATTTTTAGAATTGAAAGAAAATTTACCACTTGTAACATTGATTCTTTAAACTTCAGAGATTTGCATGCAATCATTATATAGGCTGTTTGGTCAAAATTGAATTATTCAGCATGCATAACTGCAGATTACATTAAAAGTCAGATTATGAGGGATGGCTTGAAGTACTTCTCCAATGGGAAGTTTTTCAAAATAAATGGGTAAGTTTTCTGTGCTTATCATTGTTCTTGGGCGCTTTTTTGGAATGGATACTTCTCAAAAACATGGCTTAAAAGCAGCCATTAAGTCAGAATATCAATCTTTTTTTTTCGGGGAGTAAAAGTTATCTTTTTTTATTAATTAATTGAAATGAGGCGCACAGGTGTTGAGCTGTGCCCATTTGAGGTAGAAGAGTATCTGTGTTGTTTCAAAAAAGAGTTTTGGGAAGAAAAAAAAAATCACACTTTTGTGAGGTTACACTTCTGAACGGGTATTGAAGTTTTTGGCTTTAACTAGCCATGGCTCGGTGCCTGCCCTGGCGAGAAGCGCCTACTTTTGCCAAAGCTTCTTATATATTAATCCCATCCCTATGCACATCTACATGATTTTACAGGCAGATGTCACCTCACATTTAAAAAAGGGTTTGATCACTGCTTTTCTTTGTAGGTCACCTAGTGTGAATCCAAGTAAATCAGAGATATTCTATAACTTACTTGCAGCACAGGGTTCAGTGCAGAAACCAACCATAGACAGTCCAATAGGTCTAACTCAGGGCACAGGTACTTACACATTAATTCACACTGAGGACACTGTGTAAATGTGCTCAATATATACCTTTATAAAATGTTATAAGATTGTAAATAATATATAGGTTTAAAAAAAATAAATAAATAATAATAATAATAATAATAATAATAATAACAAGATCTGCCAGTCAGGTAAATATAAAACAAGCATTCAGGTTCAAAGAGAATGTGACTCACTCTAAACATACTAATTCTGCAGGATTTTCTTTACTGCTTAAAAGTTGCATCCCTGATATAAAAAAAACTATTCCCCCTGATAAATTAATACAGTTTGAATAGGACTTGTGTGTAAAAATCATAAATGCACCAACTTAACATTAAAAGTTATGTTTTCCACTTTGGTAAACATATTACAAGCCTAAAAAAAGACATCTTCGGGTAATGATCTCCAATATACGGTCCTGTAAGTCCCAAGGAAAACAAGTAAGAAAATCTGCTCCAAAGAAAAGCAAAATATCATGAACAGGTTGCTGTCAGGATTTACTCAGCTTGTTCTCATAAGGTTATCTGCACCTATTCAGAAATGTACCCTAAAAGCACTGCAAAATCATATTTCATATTTTAAGAGAGTGGATTAATGCTTTGAATCAAAAGTTGATCTTTTCACCATGGACATAGAGGTGTCATGGTGTCAGGAAGCTTTTTCAGCTGCTGGTACTGGTAAGATTCTTCACTATGAAAAGGCAGTTGATATTATGGAATACAAAACGTTAATATACATTACACAGAAAAGATCATTTTAGACCATTTTAGTTTAGTTTAGTTTAGTTTAGTATTTTGCCCTTTGTTGCAGAAACACCCTCTAGTGGGCCCGTGGACGATTACAATCTGTTAATAATAATTAATATCTTAATAATTAATAATACCAAGTTCAACTAATAACATAGCTGACAAATCATTGCAAACTTCCATGATAGCATTTTAATACAGATTCTAGATGATAATATGTACTTGTACCCACCTTAATTTTTTAAAAGCTAAGTCTTTTAAAGAGACTTCTTTTCATACTGTATTGTATTTATAATTTTCTATCTGACTTTGCCCAAGCAGGTGTGAGATACCTTCAGGTGTAGCCAGTTTTCTGCGATTTGTGTGCCAAGCAGGCTTTAAATGCACCAGAGACACATATATTAGAAAACTACCAACTTGACATAGTACAAACCTGCAACATACAAACCAGAAACAAAAGTGAATATTCAAGACGTAGACAAAACAAGTATTAGCGCACACTAAAACGTTTTACTCTTTGGACTATGGACATAATACTGGGTGAGTGATTTTGGTGGATGGACCAGCTTGGTGAATGAACCAAACCAATGTTTTTTTCTGTGTAAGGTCTTAAAATGTCCGTTGAGAACCCTCTGTGATTTCTACACATACTTCTGCATTTGGTTGAATGCTCTCTGGATATCCCAGTATGCCTTTGGAATAACACAACCTAGTTCAGCCTCCTGCCTCACAGTACATTTAATGTTAGGGGCTTAGTAGTAATTTAGTAATTATATTTCACCTGAAATAATAAGTATATTGTAGATTGTGGGGTGAATAACTGGGCATAACCATACCTTAACCTTCCTATAGTGCTTTAAAAATTTAAACACATACATAGTATGAATATTTAATGGAGCAAGATGTCATGAGACCAACAGAGTGAAAATGCTTCTATTATGCTTGTTTCTGTAATGTAATACAATTTTTTTTTTTTTTCTGTAACGCAGAGTGTAATGGCGGAGACACGCAGCATACAATATCTTTATTGGAACCGGCAGGCAAAAAACAGAGTCAAGTAGTTCAAGGTTCGGTTCTCGGCGAGGCAAAAACAATGTCCAGAGGGTCGAGGCAAAAGAAAGTCGAGGGGTGAAACGAGGTCGAAACACGGTAAGTCTAGCGATCGCAAACTTGCACCAAAACACAAAGAAAATGCTTAGTGACAAGGTAGGGACCAAGTGGCTTAGCAAAGAGTGCGGGGGGTGTGTATAAATAAGGTGAGTGTAGTGAGTGCATGATTAGAATTCAGGTGACGGTGCATGTGTGATGAAACGGGTTTGGTCACTGGAAAAGCCTGAGGGTGTGACATTTTCAATTTTCCAAATGATATAATCAGCATAACAATTTAAGTGAACAGTTAAATTTTTTTCAAAACTTTTTTGAGAAATTTTGTATTCATTAATTTATAATCTTCACCTTCCGAAGAAATAGTCATTGTGCCTCTGTGATGCCCAACAAGGCAGTTGCTAATATTAGAAGACGCTCTTTAAGAAATGACAAGTGTCTGTAGAGTAACTGAAAACACAAACTTATACTAGTCTTAGGACTCGTGCTGCACCCTGATGTGCATTCTGCACAGGAAAAAAACATTTGAATTTGGTAATATTTATATCTTTATTAATTAATTTGTTTAATTACAGCATTTAAAATATATTACATTGGCAGTTTCCATCCCCTTTTTTAATGAGGGCCACAGTGGCTACAGGCTGAGAAGGACAGTGCAGATTTAACTATGTCTGACCATGGATTCCAGTTGCCCTTGAGGGATTTCCAGATGTTGAGAAGCCAACTGTGGGATATAATCCCCTGCAGTACGTCTGTAGGAACCGGGGATGATCTGGGGCATACTTGTGAGACAGGCACAGCCTTACTCTTTCAGTTACCCTGAGCTTGTGACTGTAGGAAAGAATAGCAATGAAGAATGAAAAAGGAGTAGGATCCTGCTCAACCACCACAGATCTGGCATGAGGAGAACATGCAAACTCCCCATAGAATGGGCCCAGACTACTCTACCCTGGGATTGAACCCAGGACTTGATGTGAGGTGACAGTGATACCTACCAAGACACCATACAACCCAAAATAATTAATAAAAATATTGGAAACATAAATATTGTTGTGTGCAGTTTTACTTACATGATGGAAAGCAAGTAAGGAAAATAAGAAAAGGGAAACATGACTTGTTTTTTTATTTGGCCAAAACCCATTCTTTAAATGTAGGTCAAATTAAATAAAAGGAAAATGTATTCTGTTCTTCCTGGCTGTGAAAACCATTCCCTAAGTACAATCCTATAGTTTATGTATCAAAGCATAATATTTCCAGCAAGTTTACTTTTTCTGGCATTTGATTACTGCTTTGGCAGTCAGCATCTCTACTAAAACCCACTACAACAACACCAGAAAGTCCAGGTGGACAGCTGAGTGATCAAGCTTATTAAAGGCTTGCTTATTGGGATCACAGGGCACTGGCTTTTATGTCCCTGTGTGCTGCTATGGATGACCTGAATTGAAGACGAGCAAAACCTCTGCTGAAACAAGCTAACCTCCAATGGGCAGTCTCATTCGTAGACTTGGCAAGCAATTTGGAAAATGAAGCCTCTTTGAACTACAGACTTCCATGAAGAATTGAGAAGCAGGACAGAAATCAAAGGATTTCTGATAGGAAAGAGGGACAGAATGTTTTCTGAATTAAAGATGAAGAAGAAATAACTCAGGGTGCCAATGCAAGCTGAGAATGGAATCAATACTACAGTATGTACACTAATTGGGAAGACGTATTTTTATGATCTGAAGGTGTTCTTTCAAAACACTGATCCATTTTCAAAACGAATGCGCACTAGCTCATATACAACACCACTACTCAGAACAATAATCTTGTGTGTCTTGCATAAATTAAACGTTATCTTTGAAATATCTTTTCATATCACGGTTAAAAGGGGACAAACCACAGTGGCAGTATTTGTGAAGAAAAGGAGGGAGGGTTATTGTAATGCTGTCCTGACAAAGCATGGTGGTGATGGTGACAGCTGATGACTATTATGTCCAGGTGGCCAGGGTTGTGTTGGGGCTCTCCGAGAGCCGCCCAGCTGCTGGGATTCTTTGCATGTCAATTAGGCAAAAAGGGAAAGTGTATTTGCAGCTTTTACAAGGACACCCAGTTCTCTATCAGGGTCCACTCGATAAAAAAGCCGTTCAAAAACCGAATTCCAAATATTGTAGCTGCAGCCTGAAATATGCAGCACATTTAATAACTTGTAAATTGTGTATGTGTGTGTAGGCTGCAAACCAAATGGTGGAGAAAGGCATCAGTTCCCTCATTACTGTGACAGACAGGATTTCTTGGCTATGTTGATTGAAAAGAATTACATTCATGGTTGATAATTGAAACAGCACAATATGGTAGTCTATGGCTGAAATGCAAGTCTCAAGTCCCAAATATTTTCAAGCAAAACCCACTGTAACTATGCAGTTTAATCACACGTGTATCTTGCCAGTTATTTGGTACCTTGGAATAAATCCACCTTGACTATGTGGTTAAGGTCGAAGCGTGCCAAGATGCTGGCCGTTGCCATGTTGTGTCAGCTGCTCTAATGGCATGCATTGGGGTTATAGGTCATAAATGTGATTCAGTTTTAATGCCCTGTAGCGTACAGTGTGGGCAGTAGGTGTCTGGGTGTGAGCTGCTCACTGAATTGCACCATGACAGTGCCACATGTAACAGGCTCAGAGAGGTGAATCAGTAATCATGTGAGTGGCACGTTCCCCAGTAAATTTTGACACGAGTGCTAGAAGAGGGTACAAGTGTCACTAGTTGCCATAAGGGGTAACCTTGTTAGATAAGCAGCTTCTTTTTTGGTCTGCATATAAATCTCTGTAATAAAGCGCAAAGAAAGATATACTGAGTAACTCCCCATTAGGAATGTTTGTTAATAATGTGACATGTGGTGGAACGAATCCCAAAGTCATGGTGGAGCACAGTTAACTTACTTGTAAAAAAAAAAGTCCCACAATAATCCCACGCAGCAAGCTTTAAATTCCATATGGCAGAGTTGGACCTGCATTCCACTTGGCCTGAGCTTTTTTAAGAGGAGCCACAATGCTCCTTCGAATCTCTGCCTCCTCTGCAGCACACAGATGGTTATTATGGAGCTGCACATAAATTGATTATGTTGAAAATTAACTGTTGCTGTCAAAGTCAGCCGCCAATCCTGTCCCAGTGTGTCCCTCTGCCTGCTGATGCATAGGATCAAGCTGATGAGCCAGATGTTGCACCAAGCTCTCCATTTAAGGTCAGTACAGATGCGGTATAACCTCGTTTTGCTTCCACTTACTTTGTTTATCAGGCATGTTGTTCATGTGTGTTTGTTAGGGAGGTAAGAGATAATTTGTTAATATATTTGATCTATTTAACATAGCTATTGGTATTAGTAGCCATTTCAGTGATTCACACAAGGTTATATCTATACACAAAGTTATCTCCAGATTAGACACATATTTACACTCAGATCAATGTCAATTTAGTATAATCAACTAACCTAACACATGTCTGTGGGAGGAAACCAGAGTACACAGAGTAAACCCACACAGACATGAGAAGGGCATGCAGACTCCAACCAGAAAGGACACAGGTCGCTCCACCCTGGGATGGAACCTAGGATCTTTTTTGCTGATAATTATTTCAAACATGAAGTAGAAAAGATCAGATATGTAGCAGAACAGCAGAGAAAAATGTATCTCAAATATGCATTCCCTACAAGTAGAAAAGTGGGAAGCCCATTACATTCTTCAACCTCTGTCTTGTTTGCAACTTTCGATGACATGCCAAATTTTAAAAAATCATATGGATATTTCCTGTGTTCAGTGGTTAATGCTGTCATCCCAAAGAGTGCCACATTGAAAAGAGTGCAAATAAATCTCAAGGCGAGTCAGTCTCAATGGTTAAGCCACATGGATCTGGTTGCTCAAGAACGACTCAACTAGACTAGTTCAGTGTTGCATACAAAAGATACACCTTCAGAGAACACTGTCAACTTTTAAACATATATACATGATAATATGCATGTATTAGCTCCAAAAGGTTTATTTGTCTATTTAATGTATTGCCAATTAAGCGCAAATTGCTATATTATAGCATTGCTATATTTTTGTTTTCTTATTTTTTTCTTTATTAAACAATTAGTATATGATAAGTGACTCAGTCCTACATACAATAAAATATTATAATTCATCCCAGTGGTATTTCACTAAATACGTAATTTATGATTACTTATTACTTATTTATGATACTTATTTACGATACTTATGAAAAGTATCCCCTGTCTGTAAGGTAATGCTTTTATCAACAATGTTTGCTTGCCACTGTTGTATTGCATCTATGGCAAATTGATTCTTCCTCTCCTGTGAATAGGTGTTTATGAGTAAGTGTTTTTGAGTTTATAAGTTGTGTAGGTAGTCTGAAGAAGTGGTTTATTAGCTGGTAGCCAGATCTTTGGATTAGTGGATGGATTTCATGAAGTTTTACTTACTTGATTGCTCCAGTTCTCTTACCATGTGTCCTTTAGTAGACCTTTAATTGCTTGAAATATGTCTGAACCTGGAGTGGGAAAACTGGTGATCTCCTGGGCTTCTGCTTACCTGGCTACCTTGCCTGCTTTTTCACTTGCTAGGCCACTGTGGCCTACAATCCAACTGGTAGGTATTCCAATATTGTCATTTATTTAACTGCTGCGAATAGAAATTCTCCTTACAAAACAGTGTATTTATCTGTGACATGCAGTAAGGCCATTGTAACCCTTCAGAGATGGGGTACTAAACGGTGTATGTAAAATATTATAGAAATATTATTTAATGAATGAAGTAAAGCACTAATCTGCATTTCATTATGCACAATTTTTTGTCAGCAGTATATTTGTCCGTCATACATGTCACCGTTTCTGGCCTGGCTAGTTTGGCAAGATAACGTCAAATGACAACTTTGTAGAACTTGTAATAATTTATAAACAAAGGGACCACTGCAGCTGGTCAACTTAAATAAGGACACTGGCATTAGTGAATTTCAATCAGGCGGGAGAGTGTTAACCTTCCAACCTTTAATCAATGCAACATGCAAGTCTCAGGTAAATGAACATAGGGGAATAGACAGACAGACTGATTTAAAGAGGCTCACATATTTGGTCCTATTTCCCTTTCAGAGGAAAAACAACTTTCTTATTCAGTGTTTCTGTCCAACACATCAAAAGTATCAGAGAGAAGCAGCCATATTGAGAGCCTATCTCTTGCGTTACAGCCTGCCATTATCTGCAAATGGGTAAGCGCAGGCTGCAAGCGAATGTCTGGCCATGGATGCTGTCCGTGGCCATGAATATGGATGCAGTGTCAGGTGTAAAAGAGTGGGCTCCTGTGATGCAGCACTGTCTGTGACACATCCTCTGCTCAGCTCCCAGCTCCAATCACACCCCAGATGTACCAGGGCTGCTGCTACTGTCACTCAATCTGTGGTTTGCAGTCTTAGCTGACAAACAGAGCCGGCAGTCCACAACAAGAGGAGCGAGCAGCGACAGAGAGAGGAACAAACAGAATGGCAAGATTGCATAGAGGCTGCTCAGAGACAGTTCTTGTGCATTGGGAATTTACATGGCTGTTGGGTCACACTGAGTACAGCTTAGATAAGGCAGCAGTATTGTGTTATTATGGTAACATTGTTTTTGAATTACATATTGTAATTGAGTACAAGGAGAAAATTATAATAGAGCATTATAGCTTCAAATTAGTTTTATTAAGGGAATGTATTTTAATGTATGCATTATATCTGGATTTATGATTATTTTAATTCTCATTATAATTTTATGTCTCTCTTATTTGAGTATGATTTAAGTTTCAAAGTTAAGGCTGCTTAGTATGTTGAGGGTTGAATTTCATAAAAGTGCCTAAGATAGAACATAACCTTATAATAAAAATAGAACAACGCTTATATCATTTTTATAATACATTTATCTATAATAAGCTGTTTATATTAGCATCATTACTTCCAATTCAGTATAGTAAAGTATATAAGCAATTCTTATGTATTCTTAAGTTTTATTTATGTTTTCTCTCACTTACTCAATGTAAATAATCACTTAATCTAATTCAGTAATTGGGGCCAAAAACTAGCCAGCAACGAAGGGTAGAAGGAAGGAACCAAAAACCAGGCAAAAAGTCAATTGGGAAAAATTCTCCCCACTGACCTAAAAGACTGATCTGTAAGACTGTTACTGTTACATTTCACATTGGTGATGTACGTGTTGCCTAACTTTTATTTTATCTTTGATAAAGTGATAATTCAAAAACCTTTTCTTCTATTTCCTCATGCTCGATCCCTCATATTCCATTTTTATTAGGATTTACAGACATTGTGTCTGACAAATATGCAAAAATAGAGAACAAATCAGGACTAGCTCAACAAGACCTTAACTAATTCCGAGATGGCTAATCCTGATTATATGGAGTGTTATTTAATTATAATAATATATAATATTATAATAGAATAATAATAACAACAACAATAATAATAATTATTGTTGTTATTATTATTATGATTATGATTATTATTATTATATTAAATTACTCTGTTCTGTGGATATATCACTTGGAAGACAAACTAAATTGAGGATCAAGATGTTACTCATCTCAGCTAATGCAATTTTGGTTACTAGCTGTTAGCCAAATTGAAAGTAATGTCCGACTACATTCCATATCACATATGTGTGGCATTTTAAAATACTAATATCATTGTTATACTACTGATTTGAGATATTAGTACAACAGATAGTACAATGCCAAGCTGGTTGACACACAACCAAAATTGATGTAGTTATCTCAT
This sequence comes from Parotocinclus haroldoi, assembly GCA_034779995.1. NCBI lineage: Eukaryota > Metazoa > Chordata > Actinopteri > Siluriformes > Loricariidae > Parotocinclus > Parotocinclus haroldoi. The sequence goes on from JAUZST010087833.1 coordinate 15,468, forward strand.
GCAGCTGTCATGCTTGAATAATTGTGATTCTACCAAATGTCATGGATCATGAATAATAAGAGCAAAGGTGTAGAGATTCTTATGATCTGATCAGCTTTAACCTATTATTAGATAGCTTTAACATATATGATAGATTGATCAAGGAAAACAATCTCCAAAAAGTTGGAACAGTATGGAAAATGACTCTGAGGGGTTGGGAGAGCATCTCCAGTTTGTGAAAATATGTAAGAGAAAAACAATGGTCATCACATAGAGGAAGGAGGAAGAATTTACAAAGGAATTTACATATTTCTTATTCTGCAGTGCATAATATTATTAAACAATGCAAGGAATCTGGAGAAATATTGGTGCATTAAAGGCAAATGTGCAAGTCTAAATATCTGATGTCTCAGACAGCAGTGCATCAAGAACATTCATCAATAGCTGGTATAACCACATGGGCAAGGTATTACTTTCACAAACCTTTGTCGAGCAATACAATATGACATATATAATACATTCACAAATGCCACTTAATACTAAATATGTCCAGAAGTAGTGTCGACTGCTCTGGGCTCAGGGGCACCTGGGATGGAAAATCACGCATGCATAGGAATATGCATTTTGGTCAGATTAATCATTTAGCATTAAGGACAGGACTTTGACTTGGCTATTCCAAAACATTAACTTTATTTATCTTTAATCATTCTTTAGTAGACTTGTGTTCTTAGGGACGTCATCTTGCTGCATGACCCAACTTCTCTTGAGATTCAGTTCATGGGCAGATGTCTTGACATTTTCCTTTAGAATTCTGTGATATAATTCAGAATTCATTGTTCCATCAATGATGGCAAGCCGTTCTGGCCCAGATGCAGCAAAACAGGCCCATACCATGATACTACCACCATTTTCCACAAATGGAACAAGGTTCTTATGCAGGAATGCAGTGTTTTCCTTTCCTCAAACATAACGCTATTCTTCCAACAGTCTTTTGGCTTGTCTACGTGATCTGCAGACGAGCAATAATGTTCGTTTTCGAGAGCAGTGGCTTTCTCCCTGCAATCCTGCCATGCACATGATTGTTGTTCGGTGTTCTTCTGAGGGTGGACTCATGGACTTTAACCTTAGTCAATGTGAGAGAGGCCATCAGTTACTTAGAGGTTACTCACAGACTATTACATGCCCAGCTCTTGAGTGAGTGATCTTTGTTGGTCGACCAATCCTGGCGAGGGTATCAATGGTCTTGAATTTCCTCCATTTGTACACAATCTGTCTGACTGTGGATTGGTGGAGTCCAAACTCTTTAGAGATGGTTTTGTACCCTTTCCCAGCCTGATGAGCATCAACAACTCTAACAGAGGTCCTCAGAAATCAAGGGTTCTCTTGATCTACTTTTAGGGCTTGTGTGGAAATCTGACGATGTTCTAGGTCATATTTATTCAGAAATATAGACAATTTAAACGGGTTCACAAACATATATAAGTATGTGTGTGTGGTGCTGGAATGTGACTAGTATTTAGTTAAATATTGCATAAACTCTTTAGCTTAATAGTTCCACCATTAAGCAGAGTTTCCGTCGCCTCTTGCTAACTATAGCATGATGGGAGTGGAAGCTCTGAATGTAGCTCACTGTGGCGATTACGCGAGAGGAGGAGGAGAAGGAGGAGGGAGGTAAAGATGGTCACACGGAACTCTAAATCATCCGCTTAAGATCTGTGTTTGTGACTTCGCAGTCCGAAAGGTGAGTTATATCCGCCATCCCAAAGCATGGCAGCAAAGGACGACATTTACTCCAAAATCATTCCACGCAAGCTCCGGCCAAACCGAGGCAGCTCTGTGAAACACGGCTCCCATTTGGATGTGCTGGTATCGATGGGCTTTCCTCCCAGCAGAGCGTGAGTACTACATTAATAACCAGAACTGGGTTTATGTCAGAACCAGTTTATACGTATACGGGAATTTGTGCAAATTTAATGACCTACTGTAAACTTCTTATGGCTTCTTATTTCTTAACTCGATAAGAAATTACAGCTTGAGCCCGAACCAACAGTTCCATGATCCCTTACAGTCATTGTCTTTTAAAAAAAATATATGTATAATAAAATAAATAAAAATAATAAAAAACAATTACTCTTCTTTTCAAGTGCTCTCTTATGGGTCAATTTAAGTCTCTCAACGATTCAATCCGAATATCAGATTTAGTAAAAAATCAGGTGAGAAGTTTGGAAATTCCATACAAAGGTTGTGCGCAGGAGAAATAAAGTTAACTGTCAGAAAACGTGAATATGCTTGGCTAGTCAGTAGGATACATTTGTAAAAATGTCTTGTGCAGAAAAAAAAAGTTTATGTCCAAAACTGAATGACGTTTTCACTACAACGGATGGAAAGAAAACTTAAACATGGCATTTCTGTAAACTGCTGGACGATTAACAAGTCCGTTAAGGTCAAACACATTACAAAACACCAGTGGATCATCTGGTGCCAGATGTTATGATTCATTTCTTCCAAGCTGATCATTTGCAGAATTATGTTCTATTTAAGTTTGTTATTTGATCAGACCTATCCATACATTTGCATATGCTTAAAAGATATACTGTTATACTGCCCAAAAGATTTGGACTTTCAAAATTGCACCCGAAGCAGGACTATTAGTATATAACCCCCCAAAAACACCTTTGCTGCTACAGCAGCCTTTGCAGCCTTTGGAAAATGATTGTGCATTTCCGACGTGCCTGATGAAGTTAAGGTCAAGATTCTGTGCAAGCCAGGTTCTAATTTAAAGTTCACGAACCAATTCTACTGCAACAGGTCAAAATTGAATGACGAAGTTACTGAAACTTATAAATGTGTCACTTTTCTCATCGCCATTTAGAAGGGATACCCCATAACACACTATGTATTTCCAGTATAACATTTTACAAATAATATTCATTTTTCAATATTTCGTAGGCCTCAAGGTTTATAGGTAAAATGACTTAGTTTAAATTGCAAAAAAAAGGTGAAATGGGCAGCGTTCTCGTATAGCTTGTTTTACCGAACAGGTTTAAGAGAGGAATTAAGAGACTTATCTGTTTTTCACTTCATGTTATCAGTACTGCAAAATATGGAGTCTGCCTGGAAGATCCTTATTTTATTGTAACTGTACAATTGTTTCCTATTTTGCACGTTTCATTTAATAGTCAGCCTTGTGATTGCCAAGTTTCAGACAGAAAGGTTACATATATAAGATGCATTTCTGTAATATTGTGTATACTAAAACAAGAAGTGCCTTGGATATTTTATTTAGGTGTTGTTGATATTATACACGTATGCATTGCTGAACATCCATACTATGCAATAGCAGCGAATTCTGTGATTCAAAGTCCTAAGAATTAGGAATCACCCATAAATGAGTTGGGCGTCCATTCCTCACACAGAAACTGAATTGTGTCACATTCAGGTTATACAGTGAAATGAAGTTAGCGTCGTTAGCTCTATAAACGAGCAGATATTTGACATGGATGTTTAAATTAGTATAACACAGCTCCTGATATAATTTGGCAATGAAGAGAATCATTTCATGCACAGCTTAGCAAGCTGTGAACCATGAAATATGGTGAGGTGGGCAGTGGTGAGCAATAATCATTTAAAGGAACAAGTGCTCAAAATCAGTCGTTCTGAGAAAGGCTGTTTAGACAAGAATGTTGCTTTGGTTTCTGGTTCAAAAAATTGTAGACAAGGAAATTACATTAGTATGGGGTTCACTCCCACCATTGCTGCTACATCAGCCTTTGTTCTTGTTAACATGATTATGTTACTTTCTGATGTTAGACAATAAGTCCCGGGTCACTTTTGGTATTCCATTTGCATTTTTAATGTCCAATAGCGTTCTATGATAGAATTGAAGACATAGAATACATATCTAGAGTTCTAAAATTTGAAATTGACTTGTTTAAGGGCAGCTGACCAGAGTGTGTCCCTAAAACATCAGAGCTCATTAATTAGAAGATGTGTCCAACTTTTGCCTGTATTTTGTATGTGACATTTGGACCAATGTTATAGATCCCAAGGAAACTGTATTAATTTGTGGTACAGGACTGTAATTTTCGATTAATTAGTCAAACAAATTTGATTTTTAGTCATAAGATATATCACTACAATATTGTGGTGTTTGTTTTTTAATTCTGCTGAACACCATGGCATTCACAGGACTGTAAACCTCTTGTGTTGGAGGGTGGAACCTCATAACCAATTAATAGGAAATCAGGAATATGACACAGACACAGACTTAAGTACATCGATCTATTTAATTAAAAATATCACCTAGGTGCTACATGAATCAATAAACTACACAACAGAAATGTACTTTTATTTATATATA
>JAUZST010087844.1:0-19806 GCA_034779995.1 Parotocinclus haroldoi
TTTTTGTGAGCGGTCAGAGTTTTTTTTTACCTTAAATGACAGCAGCATTTGAATTGAACCTCATTTGCAATAAAAAGAAACACTGCTTTTACACACAAGCTGGAAGTAACCATTGCTGCTGAGACTGAAACAAAAGCTAGTGTGTTTTAATAAGAAAAAAGCGGGACACCATAAATCAATCCATTCAGCTCAATCTGCTTGAGCTGTTGGTAGAATTAGAAGCTGAGCTGTTCAGATAGAATTCACTATACCTGTCTCTTTAGTTTGCCATATTAAAGTGAGCGACGTAAAAGCCAGAGACAGTATCAATAATGCAGTTTGCTTTGACTTGGATTATTTTTTATAAACTTGGAAAGTTTAAGGGTTTTTTTTTTTTATTTCGAATGACATACTAAAAAAGCCTCATTAATCTCATCTCTCTTAACTTCTCGATATCTTTGTCCAAGTAAAATATGTTTGATCATTGCCTGAGAATGAACTTCACCAGTTATTTTACTCGTGTTTTACTTGGTGAGTAGGTCACTGTCACCAACATTGCTATTAAGTAAACATTAGGTGTTAGTAAGGAGTTTGCCCTCCACCTTTCTCGTTACTTCTAAAAGAGTTTTACACTAGATCTTGGAACATAGCAGTGAGATTGGTTTCTGATGTTAGACAATAAGCCCTGTGTCTGATGGAGTTGAGGTCAAGGTTCTGTGCAAGCCAGCCAAGTCCTCGATCAAAGGTGGCAAACCAATTCTCTATAGACCTTATTAAGCGTGGCAGGGCAAGTTTAGAAACCTTCTTGCTGGAAACAGGAACGTATAACTGTGGCATGCAGAGAGTCTCTGTGCAAACGATCAATGCAATCACTTCTACTGTCACTGTTTGTCTATGGAGAATTAAGAAACTGCTTTATAGAATGAATGTGTTACAAGTGTCACTAAAATAGCAGTAATTACCACAAACGTTTATACATATATACAGGGTGCGTCAAAAGTCAAAGGACACAGGGCATGTGGTGTGCTGTGTCGTGGACTTTGTTGGCCTTTCTTCGTTGGTAGCAGTCTTGTGGCTTGTTATCGACAGTAACGGTTTCTCTGAAAATTAACTGTGAGGGACTAACAGTGCTGTGTTGATAGCTTTTGAACCACATTTGATATTACAAATCTGGTCCTGGCAATCTATTTTTGAGAAAATTCTGGTCTTGATATGCTCCATGACCACCTTCCCACTGGAAAAAAAACTGCCCTTGATTTAATATGGCAGCTCAAGACACAAAGTCTGTGTTTGCTAGCTAAAGGGTCACCAAGTACACTAAGGCTTATGTAGCTAGAAAGCTAGTCAACATGTTAGCTAGGAAAATCAGCCAATACCGCAAATTAAACAAACCCAACCAGCTTATAGTGAAAAAGTACAGTCAGCTTAAATAAAAGCTAATGCTTTCTTCTACAAAAAGATCATGTTCTTTTAAGCACTCAAGATAATGACTGTGAGATCACTTAAGTAATGAATGGATTGCTTTTTAATCATCCAATTATTTACTTATACAGAAAAAATATGGAAGAAATTAAAACTCAGCCAACACTGTCCACTTATAGAATCACCCCTAGTTGCATAACACAATTGTTAGAATGTCCATCCCTAATTATGAATGCCAAGTATTAATAAGCATAATGGTCTAGTCCCAGTACAACCTCCCACCCCTTGTGCCTGTATTATCGGTGATAGATCAACTCGGAGCTTATGGAACATTAGTCAGTCGGCTGATATCTAATTATTTTGGAGTCATTATGTTATCTTCTGAGGTGTGAAGATCATCAGAAAATCATTTGATAAGCACAGGGTTCTTTCTTCTAGTCAGGATGCTAAAGGTAAGAAGAGAGCAGAAGAATGTCAGTAAACCTTTGATGCTTGGAGCATTTGGAAATGCTGAGGAGAAAATCCCCAGAGGACGTTCATAAACGTGTAGCGTGTTATCTTGCCGGCATTGCTTCTTACCTCGAATTAATTAAGGATTATACCTGCTTATCAAAAAAAAAGCCCTCATTGTTTTTAAACACTGTCAAATCTGTCCCGACTCAGATTTCTCTTTTAATGTGATGACCAGTTACACTAAGTGAGGATCATTAGAATACGAGCCAAAGCTGATATCTAACTTAAGAGAATTTTATTATTTCGTGTACAGCAATCTGAAGATGAGCATCATAAACTTTGGGGCATACGCTGAAATAAACCCTGGGTTTGATGCATTTTTCGCTGTAAATGCAAGGGATGTTGACTGACAAGCCAGAGCATAAACTATTTTAAAACACAGCCATCATGTCCTTGACCTTTTGTGAAACTTGCTTGTGGCTCCGACCAGTGTATCAGTATCCTATTAAAAACCGAAAGCATGGGATCAGTGCATTCCAAACTGTTATGAATTATTAATTCCTCATACCCTCATCATATTTAAGCAGCTATGTGCCATGGCTTAGCAGCCTCAGTCAAGGGGCAGGTCTGCAGACAGAACAGGTCAGAAACTAATGAGGAAAAAAAAGCTAATAAGAAAACGGCTATGGCGCAGAAAATCCAGAATGCTTTCTTATGAATTAATGGCAAATCTCTCCTTTCTTGATTGGTATTGTGAGCTGTGAATGAAAATCATGGCCTGTTATCTAACTGATTACGCCAGTTAGCTGGTGTAACCGCCTGGGTGGCATGCTGCCAGAGGCTATGGAATTACAGTTCCTGTCATCACTTAGAAAATGTATATTTGCTTTTGAATAACTTCCACTGAGTTATAGTAACGGTCACACTAGACATCGGTAAAGGAGGCATGGCCAAAAATGCTGGACGGGTATCATAGTTGATGGTCCAATCAGGCCCGTTCACATTTTTAGGAGGCGCATGTTTGTACAGTTCAATGGAACAACACAGGACAGGATGGACAAGTGAATACAAGATAGACACTGCAGAATATTCAAACATGACACTTGATACTCAGGTCTTTGCCATCACTACCGTATCAAAAATGAAAAAAAGAAAAAAATATTTATATAGTGACAGTGAAAACACTGCATTTTATAAAATTACATAAAGATGCAGAGGAAAGTTCAGCAAGAGAACCAAAAGGTTGTCTGTAATCCTGAGCTCCTCGTGTCATATCCATTTCATCAGACATCTCTGATAACTCTGGTTTCCGAACCTGGTGGTAGCAGGCCTTGCCACATCACACGCATCTTGCACAACAGTGCAGCAGGATGCTGTCAGCCTGGCATAAGAGCTGCAGCCCAAGCTCAAATTAACACCACCGAGGGCAGATGGCACCTTGGAGATGCTGAAGTAATTGTACCTGCTGCAGTCACGACTTCGGCTGGTGAGGGAGGGGGTGTTGCAGGACAATGCAGGTGCTATTTTCAGGCTGAAACGAGGCTGCCGTCTCTAAGGAGACTCAAAGCAGTCCAGGAAAACTGCTTTAGTCACGCCAATCTAAAATTACAAGGCAACGTTATGATAAATCAAGGGCTCAAAATTAAATGTGGTAAAGCTGCGGTAGGGAGGCCATCTTGCTAAACAAGTGGCTGAGTAGTTCTCATTATGTACACTATAACTTCCATCACATTTGGTCTGCTCTGGCTAATGGAAGGTACCAGGAAGATGAGAGAAAGAGTGTGTGTGTGTCTAGGATGCAAAATGAGCCGTTTCACATCAGGGCGACTACAGGCACATTCTGAGTCACGACAGAAAAAGGGGGATGGCATCAGCCCAGCTTGGTGCATTTCAATCGCTGGAGTCGGTCTACGTCTCATCTCTCTGTTCCCACTCTCAGACAAACTGCTCGGCAGTAATCAAATCAAAATGCTTTTGTAGCCAGCTCTCATCGAGCAGCATGACATGGGGTAGTGCTGGTGATATTAAAGAGTCGTTTTAGAGAAATTTACTAGAGAATAAGATCAAGCAGACAAGAGGTGGGCGATATGGTGGTGTAAATAATTTCATATCACACCTCTCCTCTCTCAGACACAGGAAGTCATGTCTGCACGGGACCCAGACTGAAGGCACCAGGCATTCCCATCATTAATCGATGACTACCTGTAAAACATAAGACCTATTATTTCTCAAGTAATGTCTTTGGGGAAAGTTCTAAATGTCTTATGTGCAGTGACCTGTTTGTAATGAATTAAGCTCATTTACAATGATTAGACTAAAACCATCTGCCTAATATTGTTTAAGTCCCCTGCATGCCACCAAGTCATGTTTTGCTATCTGGCATCAAGACCCGAGTAGCAGATCCTTTAAGTCCTGTAAGATGTGAGGTCAAGCCTCTGTGGATCAGGCGTATTTGTTTAGCACGTCCAACTGATGCTCAGTAAAACTGAGATCTGACATTTAAAATCCAAGTCAACACCTTGAGCTCTTTTTTTGCAGTGAGTGTGTTTGCATGCACTTAATAATCCTATCATAATTATATCAGTGGCCAAGTAAATGGCATACTCCAATCTAGATTCAGATTGAGAAATCCGTAATGTAAACCAGGGGGTGTTTCATTATCTGATTTCCCAAGTGCATGTAAACTCATAGATCTGATTACTGACGAATTCTGATTTTCTTTAGATGCATGAAGCGAATGTAAACGCACACAGCACGTCAAGGCTAATGATCCTATTGGAAGAGGCCACTGCCATTAGAGAACACCACTGGCATGAAGGGGTGTATTTAGGTTAGGTTAGAGTTAGACAATGTTTAAGTAGGTGTCATAGTACTAACCGCACGAATGCCAGGACCTAAGGTTTCGCAGAAGAACATTGGCCAGACCAACACCAAACTGCCAATTTTATTTCCTCCACCTGTCAGAGCTTTATGGCTGATCAGCTTACGGCTGTGTAGGTTAACTCTGCAAATCAACACTTGTTGCATAGAATTTAGTGGCGCTCGTTTTAAATAATGTAAGGTACTTGACTGTAGACCACAAAGTCCAGGGTTCAAATCCCATCAACATATATATATATCAAATACCGTATATACAGTCATATCACCCAACAGTACTAAAGCATTTCCGTAAAACCTCCTATGATGATGCAGTGTCCTTGTGTTGTGCTCTGTCAACAACCTCAGTCGTGACTGGATGTAGGCGTTAGCACACAGAGCCCTCATATCTAACACAAATATGAATGTAACATCTCATGGAGGCATGCTGTGCTCATGGAGGCAACACAGTGGCTGCACCTGGAAACACATACATTTTGCAATATGGGAAGTGTCTATTGATGAGACTGGGGAAAAGGGGATTAGATGCCCCAGTGTCCATCTGTTGCTCAAATTAGGGAGCCAGTCCTTCAACACTAACCGCCACAAGGGGGGCTGCAAAGACAACAAACATAGAACCTCAGGTCATGTACCCTCCTAGACATGATATATATTAAGAACAGTTACTATATATAGATGGCAAGTATTTATTTCACAACATAGGAATAAATCAACCTGTACAAGCTGTCAAATTGAGAACTGCATGTTATGAACACAGACAGCTTTTACATGAAACTAATACACATTCTAATGTGCTAATTTTGCTGTTTACTATAGGTCCAAGATAAGCATTGCATCAGTGCCTCAGTGCCAACTCTGTGTCTTCGCCGGAATCCTGAGGTTACAATCTCAAGATACCCAAGCAGTGAGTCTGTGGTTGGTTTCAGTCAATATAGCCAGTTATGAGTGTTTGGTTGTTTTTATTCAATCTGTTGAATTTGACATAGTTCAACTGATTAAATACAATGCATCAAATGCCAAATAGTGATGTCAATCCTGCCCCAGTAATAGTTAACCAGTCACTCTATTACCTTTGCAGAGTCTCTATTTGAGCTTGACAATCAGAAGGACTAAAGAGCATTATCCTTGATACTGCTCTGGAACATGAGCCTCTGTCTAAATATGGAAAAAAATCATCTGCTCCAGTGTCTTGCGGTTAGAATCCAGCTGTCCCTTTAGGGATTGTCACAGTACAGTGAGGTTAAAAGAATGGATCTGAACATTGGTGCCCAGATGCAGTGATTCAAGCATGGCACATGTTACTCGTGTTAAATAAAGTAGTAACAGAGAGAAAATTGAAACAAAAGATACAGTCATGCAGTGTCATGGACACCATCACTTGTCGCTCTTTTGTCTGTTAACAGCTGCCAAGAAGTCAAGGCACAACATATTCCCATTTCTATTTTAGGGGTGCTCTCAGAGAGGGGGGTTTGTTTTGAAACCCAAGAATGGCCTGAAGTGCCGGACTGACCTTTGCTTTGAGAATGATTGAAAGGACAGCTCTCAGACACAGCTGTTCAGGTCCCAAGCTAAGTTAAGTGGGAGCGGTGACCTGCAGAAGACATTTAGTTGTATGGAAACTAACATCTACAGGTCAGTCTAGAAATATAATGTGTTTACAACTACGGAAAACATGGCATTTGTATTTGGACATCTACGTTAGCTTAACTATTCACTGAAAGGCAATGAGGAAACAGATAACAAGATCTAAATAAATAATAATAATCAAACATGAAATGTCAAAGTCAAATTTAGATCGTTAGCATTGTAACAGAGCAGCTATACAACTATCTAGGCCAAAATCACTCACTGAGAAAGCTTATGGTGAAAGTGGAAAGGAAAAAAAACCTAAATGTTATAAGGAAGAAACTCCTTCACTAGAGTAGATGTTACAGTATCTCACACAAAAAATAAATATTTTATTATACTTTTTCGTGGAACAACACTGAAGATATGCCCAAAGTATTTTTTTTATGTGGCCACCATTATTCATCACCACTGCCTTAACTCTTTTGAGCATGGAGTTCAATAGAGCTTCACAGGATGCCACTGGAATCCTCTTCCGTACCTCAATGGCTACATCATGGAGCTGGTGTATGTTAGAGACCTTGGGCTCCTCCGCCTTTCATTTAAATGCCCCACTGATGCTCAATAGGTTTAGGTCTGGAGACATGCTTGACCTTTATCTGCAGTTTCTTTAGCAGGGCAGTGATCGTTTTGGAGGTTTATTTGGGATCGTTATCATGTTAGAATATTGCCCAGTGGCCCAAGGGAAGGGGATCATGCTCGACAATGCTGGAAACACTCCTACGTCTATTTTCAAAAGCCATCTCTGGATATGATGCTGAGCACATGGACTCAACTTCTTTAGTCAACCATGGCGAGGTCTGTTCTGAGGTGAACCTGTCCTGTTAAACCTCTGTAATGGTCACCGTGCTGCAGTTCATTTGCAGGGTATTTGAAGTATTCTTATAGGCTAGGCCATCTCTATGTAGAGCAACAATTCTTTTTTCAGATCCTCGAAAAGTTCTTTGTCATTAGGTGCCATTATGAACTTTGAGAGAGTGTGTGAGTTTGAGAGAGGGTGAGAGCAATAACACCAAATGTAACAGACCTACTCCCCATTAATACAACAAACCTAATTAATACAACAAGTCGCATGATACCTTGGAGACAAAATGGCTAATTGGGCTCAATTTGCTCATTTTCACTTAGGGGTGTACTCACTTTTGTTGGCAGCAGTTTAAGCATTAAGAGCTATGTGCTGAATTATTTTGAGAGCACAGAAAATGTACACTGTTATACAAGCTGTAGACTGACTTCAGTGATCTTCAGTGTTGTCCTATGAAAATATATAATAAAGTAGTTAAAAAATGTCAGGGGTGTACTTACTTTTGTGAGATACTGTATATATAAAATGAAACTAAGTTACCCAGTTGATATGTTTATAGCAACTGTGTATATAGCAATTGTTAACTAATTAAACTGAAGTTAAATAAAAATTAAAGAGATATTTTAAGAAAATATATAATATAAAACAGAATTACACGTATTTAGATATATTATATACAGAACATGAATCTGTACCACATAGTACATATAAATTAAATATAATAAGATTGAGAGTATGAATGAGTATCTGCATTATTTAGTCGAGTGAACAGAATTATTATAGGATCTTGTCCTCAGTGAGACAGTACGGTCGGCATGGCATACTCAGTCAACCAGATGAAGGAGTTACTGGCCGCCGATGTGATCCGAGTAACGATGGAAGTGTTGAATGGAGAGTGAATAATTAAACATTTTATTTAAATTACAAGGCAAGCTAAAGGTTGTAATGCCGACGCTCAATCGCAGCTTGTAAATGTCTCTGCAGTTATTGCCAAGACTTATACCACACTTTTCTTACCTCTTGTTTTCACTGAAAATAGCATAACCTTTGGCCTGTGTCGCCATCTTCGCCTCATAATCAAGGATTTTTTTCCCCAAGTCAGCATCAAGCTGGTCTCTGAGCAAATTGTGGACAGCCCACCGGACAGTTCTGGCTTTCTAGATGAGCAGGATGATTCACACAGAATTCCTAATGTTTAAGCAGAAGGTTGAGCCATCTGTCAGGCCTTACATCTAAGCTCATAGAGGCAAAATTGGTGGACCAATTCCACGTTCCACCAACATGAAATATAACCTCGAAGTTTTACGTTGTGACTACTTTTTTTAAATAAACTATGTTTGTGGAACTACCGGAATTACACCGGAATAACACAAGTGATGGCCTGTGACTAGAGCGATAGTAAAGTGGACTCCACATTGGGAGAGGAATAAAAAAAACTGGGTCCTCAAAAATCTGTCAAGATAAGTTTATTAGGTCATTAGCAGTAATTAGGACAAGGGTAATTTCTTTTCCCTCTCAGTGTCCCCACCAAGTCTGTGAAGGGAGCTGTCATGTCAAGGACATCGCAGCAGCTTAGACCATGTGCTGGGAACAAAACTCAGACAGCTGAAGGGAAGCAAGGTCATGGAAGACTAACAACATTACTGGGAATTAGTCCATAAGAATATCACTGCCTTCTTCCCATTTATGCTTCACCAAGTGAAGCAGCTTCCAACCAGAAGCCCTTCAGTGGTACATGGATAATCGCTTGAGCAAAGCCATTGCAATCCAATTGCAGGGCGTGGCTTCTTAGTTAAGCTGATAACGGGACATTTTCCGTTCTCTTGAATTCATTAGCGTTTCCAAAGCAAAGTTAATTAAGGTCCCTCTGTTTCCTTCAGCTTCTCATATGCACTTTAGCTACCGTTTCTTCATTTGTATACAGGTTGACTTCATATACAGTCGGCTTTAAAGGACTGCAAAAAAGGACAATGCATCCAATTTAATCTCTAAATCATGGTCCAAACCTCTTTACTGGGCAGACACAGACAGTTCCGAGAGGTATTTCCATCCCTCACGTGTTCCGCAGGAGCAGACTGAGTATTGATACAGCCTTCTCCCATGGCTCGACATTTAACGTCTTTGCTGAACAGCACATTAAGAGAAGCCTGACCAGGATTTTTTCTGAACATTCATGGCCTGCCAGCTCCATTAAGCCAGTTTAGAGTCATGCTTATTCAAAATACACAAATGACTCAGTCTGACGCATTGCTAATAAGTTATTGTTGCTTACTTGGAAGAGTTTGGCCTGACTAAATTTCCTTAATCACATCTTCACTACCACTGTATTTGTTTATTTTTCCAAGCCCAGTTGGTCATCATGGTATGATGTCTCTGGAGTATTTTACCTAAACATTCTCAACACCACTGTTAATTAGTATTAATCCCCTCTAAGGTCTGGATTGATCCCAAAAGCCACCATGCAGCATTTGAACCGCTGCCAGACAGTTACCAGCTTTGCGACCTGTAAAGTGTCCTCGGTGTGAGTGGGAAGAGTGCATCCCACATCCAGGGACTACCCACGGAGCAAATCTCAGCACCAACCTCCTCTCTAAAAGGTCAAGCCTTTTCGAGGTTTAAATATCAGAAGCTCCAGTATACACAGGCTAACAGGACTCCCCAAATCTCAATCAATTGACACACTGGAGCAGCAGTTTCTGCTCTCAACTTCCCCAGTCCACTAACTACATTTTTAAGCTGGTCCTGGCAAGGATCGAATAACTGTTATCTCATACTCCAGGAGGACCCATTAATAATAAAGAATGGTACAGCAGGGGAATGGTAGCAAGATTCAATTAATTAAAAACTCTCCTTAAGCCTTGACTAGCTACACAGAAATGCTGCACTAATGTACAAACTATTACTGTGCATTATGCCACTTGGTTTACATATGCAGAGTAAGGAATGTGTGGTGGTTTTAGGTTTTGATGCTAAGGAAAGCTAAAATTGTTGGCTTAAAACATCTATAGATTTAGCAGAATTAAAATGACTCTAATTTATTATGCATGAAAATAAACATGCCTTCTTGTAGAAGGTTGGCTCTGTAAAAGATGCATTAACGCTCATATGTGGGAAAGCATGAAAGATCTAGTAAGAAACTCACAAAGTATCGAAGAGGTGTGCAATATTTTTACGTTGTATTGTCTACGATAATATCTTAATTGTTGTTTTAACAAAGTGCAGACTGATATGTCACTCACTGCAAAAAACAGTCAAAAAAAGTTCAAAACGAGTGAACAAGATGTCAGTTAATGACACCACCAGCCTTGCAGTCACTGGAAGAGGTTGGGCTTTGAAAAGAGAGATATTGCTCAAGAGAAATGTCAGAAATGATTTGCCATTAACGACAGTTCAACAGCTAATAATTTCAAGAGCATCAAGAGGCTGTCCACAACAATCTACAAACTACATCTTGAAAGAGGTGGTGCCAATTAAAACAACTGTTGAATACTTTAGATCCAAGATACACACTGCCAAAGCATCATTTAATCATCAGTTAACAATGAAAATTCCCAGAAAATTCCCCTATATACACTCACAAAAATTAGGGGATATTTCATTATGGGATATTTCATTTTGAAGCTCTATTTCATTTTTATCCTAATTTTTGTGAGCAGTACAGAATAATACCAAATATTTTAAGTAGATGTTTAACATTTATATTATGCTGAAAAATAACAAAATGTATAATAGCAATAGCAATAACAGAATAATTGTGTTGAGAGTTAGATCTAGACTACATACAATTCACGTCAGAACAAGCTGGTTTTACACAGTATGATTTTTATCCCAATTTTGCAGGTGTATGGTCCTGGTCGGATGGTCATGAGGTAAGACTGGCATAAACTTCTGACAGCAATGAGCAATGTGAATCTCTGGGGAAACTGCACTGGTGCCTATGGAGAAACCCAAACATAACATGGGGTTCAAAAGAAGAGTCGTTTGTGGAATTCAGTCCATCACTGAATTCACCAAAGATTTTTTGAGAATTACTGTACAGACTTAGAATACAACTTGTAATAATGTTGTAAGATTACTGAAGTCACACGGTCTAAACATTGGCTTTAGTCAAAGCTTCCTGCTGTGAAGGTCCATCATTCACAATCAAAGTTAAGTAAGGTTAAAGACCCACTGCACAGCCTTACATGCTCAGTGATGCAGCCTGGTCACATAGCATTATGTTACTTTGGTTGGAAGACTGATTAAATGCTGTGTAAATCATTAGCTTCACTCCCTCCTGCAGGGTTTCTTCCTGCTAGTTTATTCAGCTGATCTCTGATGAGCCTAGTGAAAATACCAGGAAAACCGGTTTACCTGTTACTAACACCCCAGAAGGCTTAAAGTCTGTAACAATGAACCAAGCGAATTAAAAAAAATCTTGCCATTGTCTTTAACTGTGGGTTTTGTGCTTCCTTGGCAGCCATACAACTGAATCAGCAGCATCAACTGAACTTTAGTGAAATACAGAAACACCCTCCATCCGCTAAGCACCTTGACCCTTTCATTGTCTGGTGGTTTTTCCAAACATGTTTTAAGCATATAGCAACAGAAATGCTTAGGTTGGTTGCTGAGAAACTCAAAACCCATATCAAGCTTGATTACAGATGTACAATGTGAGTGAATAAAGACAGTCATGGACAACTAAGTATAACTTCCACCTACCAACCTTTGCACGCAGGAACCACAGAAGAATCTAAGAAGAAGTGCTGCCAGTACAACAACGCTGCATAAAGCACAATGTTAAACCCAACATGAAGTACTGTAGTCTTCATGCCATAGGAGAGAGTACTTGTGTTGGACTGATCAGCCTAAATGCCACTACTGATGGATTTTGGATTAGAAGACATTTTATGCTGGTCATCCCGGGCCTTACTGTTCTCCCTACCAACTGTCACACAGACCAACTGTCCTAACAGCGGCATGTAGACGTTTTTAAGCAACTTAGTGTTAGTGAAAATCCCCAGCATCCTGTAAACCCTGATGAAGGATAAATGGATGACAAACACAAACTTTGCAATTTAAAATGCTGCTGCCTCTCACTTTAAATCTATGAAGTGGAACTATGAGCTAGATGTGTCTAATAGAGTGCACCATAAGTGAACAGCGTTTCAAAACTCCAGCAGCACTGCTGTGTCTGATCCACTCACACCAGCACAACACACAATAAGGGCATACTCACTCTGACACTGGTTGCCTTGAATTGCGCCACAGTGAGATTGTCCCCTTTCGGTGTTCACACCGCACTTCAAACTAAAGTGTGCCCAGGCGCGCTTTCCTCACGATGATTTTTTGTTTTGTTTTGTTTGGTACACTTTATGACACAGCCCTCACGTGCGCCTTATAATAAATGATTTTCATCTTCTCATGCTGCATGTACAAGAAGATTTTTGTGGAGGCAGCTGACACTGTGTTCCGATTGGCAATCACACTGTGCCCGAGTCCATTGAACAGTGCCAGGTACAGATTGCCTAGTGCAAGTATGCCCTAACACACCACCACCATGTCAGTGTCACTGCAGTGTTGAGTGACCCAGCACCCAAATAGTGGGGGTCCTGACCATTTGCAAGCAGAGTAAAAGGGAATCGAGTATGGATTATTATTATTATTCAGTAGATGAATAAAAAATTGAATGAATGAATGTAAGGACGGCTGGGTTCTTTGGTTATTGTACTGCTGATGTCTTTTCTACCAGAGCACAATCTGTCTGTTTTCACTACTGAGTCCCATTGGAAGGAGCATCACGTACTATCAGTTATCAGCTCCCTTTTCCCCTTCCTCCTCAGCACTGCTTGTTCTGCCTGCCTTCTTCTCTGTCCACTGAACTGCTTGTATTCGTTGGCCTTTGTTACCTGCTCACCTCTGCCTTCCTGAACCTCAGCACTGCTTGTGCTTGCATTGCCTGGACTCCCCTCAGAACTGTTTGTATCACCTGGCTTCTCTTCCTGCCTCAGCATTGCTTGTACTGCTTAGTTCTCCTTCCACTTCCCTCTTCAGCACTGCTCACGTTGCCCGGCTTCTCTTTCCATGGTACCGTTCGTATTACCTGGCTTCTTCGACCCCCTCAGCACTGCTTGTATTGCATGGCTTCTCTAACTTCCTTTCCATTGCTCATATAGCCTTCTCCTATTTCTTCCCTCCTCTGAACTGCACGTTTCCTGGCTATTCCACGTTCTTCCCTCCTCATTAGTGCACATCCTTCCTGGCTTCCCCCTCCCTGTTCCCTCCCCAGCCAACCACCTTCCTTGAAATTGCATGTTCAACAGGCGGCCCTTTCCTTAACACACCTGCACAGAAATCAAGCCACCTGCTAGGCCAAAATCTGCTGATTTCCGCAAGTCCTGGGTGCAAGGACAGCGCTGGCATTGCATAACAGGCAGAGCTGCACATCCTGTGTGAACAGCCCTCCTCTGGGAGTTAAATGTTAGGAAAGTGGTCCTCATCCCATAAGGCCTCACACTTGCATGGCCCAGATTCTTTGAAAGGGGATCCTATAGACAAAGCCTCATTTCTCTGAAAATAGAACTTCACACTTTATTGCTGCTCACTGCTGCTCAAACCAGTGAAAATTTGATGATGACTGTGTCACCTCAAAGCAACCTAACCAACTTAATAGCCTAAATAGATGGAAAGGCATGGCTGCTAAGATATAAAACAGTCTTAGTCCTTTTGTCACATCTAAGACACAAAACAGTCTTCCTGAGCTTGGCCTTATGCCCACCGAACTTGCTGCCTGGGATAGGATAACTTTTTGTTGTGGTTTGAAAAGAAAGGAGATTTTCATGAATCGATCATCCTCTGATCTATGACTGCTCATCACCCGGAAACTCAGACACATCCTGCAGTACTCTGAATAAATCACTGTATGTTTTTTTAATAGTTTTTTGTTCACATTTCACCATTAGGTATATGCCCTTATCCAGAACATCTTACAACTGAGCTGAGTAGTAAGGAAGCAAGAGCGGCAGCTCGGTGAAATCAGGATTTCAGCGTTTTAACCAATGAGCCATAAGTGTTTTACTGAGCCATGACTTGTTTTAACAACTACCTGTGTTCCTGCTGTCTTTGGCTCTCCTAAATGAAGTATAAGGTCACACTTAATACTTGCCAATGTAGCCCATCGTAGACTTAATACAGTTACAGATTTGTATTTTCTGTTATATTTGAATAAAGATAATAAGAAATAATTATACAGGGTGAATCAAAAGCCGACGGACAGCCTTTTATTTGAGTAACAAAAGGGAAAATTAAATCTTTTAGGCTGGAACATGGCCGCCATCTTGAAAGCCACCATATTGGATCAAGGGTCATGTAAATATCTGAGTACACCAGAATTTTCGAAGAAAACAAATCAGATTTGCAATATCTCTTGTGGTTTACAAGTTATCAACACAGAAAGTTCTAAACTTTTGTTGTTCGTCACAGATAACTGAAGATGGAATTGATCATTGTGATTTCCTGGGAACACAGCTGCCATATCATAGCTGCAGACTTCAACTGCCGACACCCAGAAACACCAGCAATATCACACAACACTGTTGTATCCCTCATAGGCAAATTCTGAGAAACTGAGACTGTGGACGACAAGACAAGTAGTGTTCGAAGAAACCTCAACGGTGTGTCCTATGACTTTTGACTCACTTGACTGTATATGGTCATTATACCATTGATAAAACAATGGTACATCTAGACTAAGGGTGGCCTAACACTTTTACACTTTACAGAGGACAATGCCTGATAGATGCTTTATCAATGTTCATTCCTTCAGCTTATACCATGCATAAACAGTCTCAAATTACCAACGACCAATTTAATTCTTTGCTCTGGTTAACTGTGACCACTAATAAATGCCCTCACTCTTGATCACCTAACATTGTACTGTTATCTCTGCATTACTGTGCAATTAATTAAGTCAACTGCTTCCAAGCCCTCAGGCAAGTGACTCTTTGTCCCTCTCCAGTGCTCTTGTACCAGTAGGGGTGAAATAGCAGATCTCTTTGCATGTCATTTATTAAATGTCTTTTTGTGAAATAACTTTCACATTTTCTCATTAGCAAAGGCAAATCCCTTACATATAATTTGTGTAAACTGGATGTAAAAAGTATGTATGTATAACGAAAGCATGCACTGTAAATGATGGTTTACTTCTCTTTCTGACCCTAGTTTGCGCATGAAAGACTTTACTAATACCCTATCAGCAGGATCACACAACCCTTTAATTCAGTGGTAAATAAGTGTCAGTAATTTACAACCGGGGAAATTCGAAGGTCCACATTAATGCTCATAGTGTTGATAATACAAGTGCAGAGTACACACACGTACAGACCAACGCGCACACACAAATTCACTTGCAATCGCTGTCTCTCCCACACACAGACAAAAACAGCATGAGCGTGAGATGCCCAGAGGGTTTTGGAAATCCAAGGGGAACCTTTTTTAGCGTATTGGGAAGCCATGGCAGATGCCGTTCCACATTTCCGAGTGCTTCATTTTTATGGCTTTTAAAGGTCTGGTCTTTCGCCATGCAGGAACCATAACTCTACCCATCCCCCCACAAGCACTGTCACTCAGACAATGACAGTCTCAGTAACTAATCCCTTCCAATGTGTAACAGCCGTTTTGGGGATCCCGGCGTCGGTCTCAAATCAGTACTTATTACCCGACCACTGTAATTACTAACATTTCACTCTCTGAGAAAAAGACTCAAGCAGCTTTAGGTGTCTGTGTGGGAAACGATGACACCAAAGTTACCTACGTATTTATAAAATAAGCCTTAGTTACATAAGCCTACGTACACAAGAGTGTCAGATGACTGTCATATGTGAGAAATATATAGTATACGAACGCCCCTACGTTATATAGTATACGAAAACTGCATCAGCCTTCGACAGCCCATAGCAACGCGCAGTGTCTGTCTATG
The DNA here is from genome assembly GCA_034779995.1 of Parotocinclus haroldoi. Lineage (NCBI taxonomy): Eukaryota > Metazoa > Chordata > Actinopteri > Siluriformes > Loricariidae > Parotocinclus > Parotocinclus haroldoi. Next base: position 16,119 of record JAUZST010087844.1, read on the forward strand.
CATCAGCCAATGCAATCAGCCCAGAAACGTCCTTGAGCGGGAGACGGCAGCATGAGGGCTACCTCTGTGACACATTATTACACTACCGGCCCATCACTCACCTCGCCCACAATTGCACTCAACGGTTAAGCCTCGCTAAATCACCAGCTGCCTAGCATCTACACCACAGCATAGCGCAACCTATGCCTCCCACATTGGTCTACCACAATCTCCTGGTGGTTTTAGACTCAGCCAATGTGTAAACAAAACCTACAATGGTTTATACTACAGTAATCTGGCTGACTTATAAGCATTATATTCTAATCACAGACTACTAATAAGGGAAACCAATGACCAGTAACGGAGGAGCAGGCATAACAGCACTAGCTTTGGCAGCAATCAAGGCTGCATTCACTCATTTCCTCTGCAAAGTGGATGACGGTTGGGTTCTTTTCATTAGAAAGATGTACATCATACACTCTAGGAGGGGTGGAACCGTTCGGAAATGTACTTTCCTACAAAAATCCTAGGCCACCATTTTTTGTTGTTTTGGCAATTTAATAATGACTATAAATATAACATACTTTCTACAATCGGACCCAAAAATGTCTTGGATAGCATATCGTAGTCGTTTTCACCTTGTTCCTTTTAAAAAAAAAAAAAATTAAACGGTTTCTTGGATGCAACCTTATCACAAAGGCTATTCATGATCAAGCTTCTTCGGACTGTAGAACGATCAACTTGGCATCCCAACGAAGTCGCCAGATGTGAGGTGAGGTCACACCAAATACTTGTGTAACCACTGTAGCCTACAGAATCAAATTTATCTGATTTGTTTTCAGTTTCATGATGCTGCATACAAATATCCTTTATTTACTGTAAAGAGCAAAGAGACTAAGATATAATTATTTATGGTCAATGTTAAAACAATGCTATATCTAATCAAATGGTGGCCTAAGGCTTTTGTACATTACTGTATTTGAGAAAAGTGCATCGTGCTTTTAGCATTCTGTCCACATCAAGGGCATATCTCTGGAAACGTACTGCAATGAGATACATTAAAATCTTGTTCAGAGAAAAGCAGAGACAGTCAAAATTGCTGACATCTCATGAAGTGATCGGTTTGTAATTACCAATGCTGGTGTGCACAGCTTCAGTCTGCTTGCCCGGGTATAATGCATACATTCCATACTGGCATTTTATTACTGTATCTGGCAATGCACTTTCAATGGAAATATGGTAAAATTTCATTTGCATGACAAAACCAGATTACAGCGATCAAGACCAGGTCTGCAATAGCTTATGGAAGTAGACAGTAAGTGTTTGTCCACCTGTCCCTAGTGCAGTACATCACGATGGTATCTCATTTTTCTTTGTGGGATTTTGTCATTAACAATAGTTAAATGAGACCTAGCATCTTTCAAAAAAGCATTTGCAAAAGTCTTACATTATATAAGTTACTCTTGTTCATAGAATATTAATTGTTACTTATTAATGACATCAATGGAAATAACCCTGAAGGAAAACGTCTTATTTATAGTATTTACTCAGAACTGTGGCACATAAACTGATTTATGGTCAAGCAGAACATCCTAGCCATACCTGTCCTTATCAGTACGTTCGATTGATAAGGTTTGGCATAACCTTCATAATCTGCACGGTGACCAGTTCACAGATATGTAAAAAGTTAGCTGCCATAGTGCCTTTAACTGCAACCGATTACAGATACAGGCCATCTTTTGAGCAACATCCATATTTTCTAAAGCTAAACCACCTCCAGTCAGGCTAATAGTCTTTATTTTGTCTCCTGGTGCAAATAAACTGTTCATTTATTTTTAAATTCAAAAACTTTTAACTTCAAATTCAGGCACATACGGAACTCCTTTAGTCACAGACTACAGTGCCTGAGATGACCAAAAGCCATGGGAGCTATACAAAAAAACAGTAGAAAATTCAAATAAGTAAATTAGTATTAGTATGGAGCTGTAAATACAGTATTAAATAACGGTCGTTGAAAGAGCAGGTGGAGCGGTAGTAAAGGAAGGTTAAGCAAACTTAAGGAGCTCACCAGAGCTTATGACATAAGCCTGGTCTGCTCACCCAGTTTGGAAACATTAGACTTTACTCTACTGTTTACCCAACATTCCCTGTCATTATCCGCTTGTGGGGAAGCAACAGCACACTAACTCAAATAACTTCATTAAATGTCTCATAAATGGTAGAAAGAAGGTAGATCAATCTTAAAGAGAAAAGGGTGCACAAATCCGAGTGTAAACTCTCTCTCACCTTCACTCTTTTCTTCCTGGAGAAATGTCATGAACTGCACAGTGTTTACACAGTATGGAAGCCAGTCGAGGCAGCAGCAACTATGAGAACGATGTCACAGATCTGTGGGCCCTGGAGGCACGTGAGCGTACAATTCACGTAGCACCAAATAAGGAATAAAAACCCCATTGAGATGAATGCAGAAAAATAAACATCGGGAAGACTTTTCGGCTTTCAAAAGAAGGCACAAGTAAAATGTTGAGTCTGAAAAACCTTGGAATAGCAAGACGACGTGATTGATAAGCAGCACGTCACATGGTCGTAGCTGCCAGGTCTCAAATACAGACAGATGAGGGAAAAAGCACATGTGCTCCTCTGTACAAGCTCTACTTTGAACTTCACAGCTGTCACATCAAAGAATGATGTAGCTTTGTGTTTTCACAAAAAAACCCAATTCTGTCCTCTCCTACTGATACCTGCCACGATCACACCATCTTACATCTTCGAAAGACCAAATAAATGCAAATGAAAATCCCTCAAAACAAAGGCGGAAGGATTATGCAACGCATGTTCTTTCTGATGAACGCCAGCTTCATTCGTATGAGATATAAAAGGTATTATTAATACCGCTTCTCCATTGGATATGGACTGGCTACATAACAATAATGCAATGAAAATGACCAGGTGCTTGATGGATTGTGCCTGCTGCTGGTTTGATCGTTACCCATTTCCACTCATTGAATGCAGTTCCAGTTGTTCTCCCTTAAATCACAGCTGTCTCCAGCTAAAGGTGCTGGCTAACCAGTCTAACTAATACACGCCTGTGAAGCATGACCACTCTAACTCGAAAGTGACCTTGCCGCTCCACCTGATACTGACTGGCCAACAGCCAATATTGGGGTCTTCTCCCATGAATCAATCTGCAGACAGAGCATATATTCTGAAATAATGATGTGGCAAGTAAGTGATGGCAGTTAGGAAATTTGCCCTGCAATAATTCCATGAAAGACGTTCCATGAAATGCTTTCAGAGTGCGCGCTCGGGCACTGCATAATTCGTAATGTGTATTTTACTATGTACCATGTCAGAGATAAGGACAGTTGCACAGAGTTGTGAAAGTCTGTTGGGACTTTGTGCCAAGAGATTGGAAGCCAAGGGGTTGGCAGGTAATCCATCGCTGTCCTTCTCACCCCACTCATGAGGAGATTAGCAAACTAGCTGGAGAACTGTGTGGCACTGCATGTCCTCTGAACAAAACCCCCAATCCACTCACCTTCTGTCCCCCCAGAGGGAGGGGGGGGATTTGGAAGCTAAAGTCGAGCTATCCCATTTGCGTACACAGTGTAGAGATCATTCATGTACAAGTATGCACTGTTTAATGACAACATTAATTTATGTGATTAAAATGGATGTTGGCGGGTCATTACCATACTCAGTCTATTTT
>JAUZST010087864.1:2500-19801 GCA_034779995.1 Parotocinclus haroldoi
TAATTTCTGTGAGCAGTGTACTTACAGTATTATGGCTGATAGTACTCCTAGAAAGATATATTAATAAAACCTAACAGCTAATGTCTAAGTTGATGAAGCAATAAATGAAAACATTAATAAATAATTAAAATTAAATTAATTAAATAGCCAGTCTATTAGTTCTACTACTAATAATACATATGAATAATAGTTAATTAATGACTGATTAAAGCTAATTAATAGGTGATCAATGCCTAAGTTGTTGACTCATTAAATAAATGCCTTGAATTAATTAAGTAGATAGTCTATTATTTTTCTTATCCCACTACTAGTAATTAATATTAACAATAGCTAACATAATGATTAATGCCTATGACTACATAAATAAGCTGAAGCAGATTCAGTAGTCTTACTGTTTAATAATAATGCTAAGAAGAAGAAAAAGGAGAAGAATAAAAAAGCAAAAACAATAATAATAACTAGAATTCTTATACAAATTATGCAGCTCTCTATCTACTATTTCCAGTTCTGTATATACATTAAATTATAATAATACTTATTATGTAATGTTATTTATGTAATTTTCTACCTACTATTTCCTGTTCCAGTATATACAATTTTGTATTATCAAATAAACTTGAGTCAGATTACTGTAATGGCTGACAAGCTGTCACTGTTAGTTCTTTGGGAAAGATGCCTTGCCTACAACAGCTTTGATTGTAAGACTGATCAGATGTACGTTGCTCTGGATAAGTGTGTCTGCAAAATGTAATGTAGTCAAAAACATGTCACGTAAAGGTATTTTGCGCGTATACTATACATCTCTTTAAGAATTATCTTACACTATCATAACACACCCTCAGACATTCTGTTTTGTTCCATTTCTGCAGGGAGCAAACGTAAACAAGACATGGCTGTACATTTCAATTAACCTTTAACAAGTTCTGAGGCCTTCCTTACAAACCCCAGTGGATGATCAGCAGCTGTGTTTTACTTGTGGGACTTCCAGACTGATGACATAATGGGCAAAACCTCTCAGAAAGGTGAAAATGAATTGTTCAATTTCTTTGTGTTGACTTAAAACCCAGAAATGCATATTAAAATAAATTTATTTTATAGACCAGAAAAATGGCAAACAAGAGAAATACAGAGGAGCAGTCCCACCCCTGCAGGCTGCTAGCAGTGGTACAGTCCTGACTTTTTTTTCTAAAATAAAAGCATGTCTGGTACACAAGGAAACATGCATCCATCTGCCACTTCATTGGGTACGCCTGTTCAACTGTCCTTTAGCGTAAATACCTAATCAGGTATAATCATCACAATGCAGTGATTCAGTGCCTTCAGGCATTTAAGTTTAAACTGAGAATCACAATGGGAAAGACAGATGATTTAAGTGAAGTTGAACGTGGAATGGTTGTTGCTGCTGGACAGGCTGGTGTGACTATTTCAGAATCTCTGGGCAGAAATGTGTTGTGGATGCCAGAGGTCAGCAGAGAATGGCCAGACTGGTTCAAGCTGATAGACGCGCAACGGTAACTCACTCATTAAAATCAAAAAGTATGGAGAAGAACATCTCTGAACGCACAGCATGTTAAACCTTGAAGCAGATGGGCTACAGCAGCAGAAGACAAATCTAGTTGGCAATCCTGTCAACTAACAACAGGAAGCTGAGGCACTTCACATGGCTCAATAAAAATTCACAATAGACTTATTGGAAAAATGTCACCTGGTCTGATGGGTCTGGAATTTCTGCTTCAACATTCAGATATTTGGGACAGAATTCCTCATAAACAAGAAAGCATGAATAAATACTGCCTTGTATCAGCGGATCAGACTATTGCTTGTGGGGTGATGGTGTGGGGTGTGGGAGATATTTTCCTGGCACTCTTGGGCCTATTAATACTTCTTATTAATCTAATCTATTCTATCTATACTATTTGCCTGAGTATTGTTGCTGACCACGGGTATCCCTTTATGAGCAGAGTGCATCATCTTCTGATGGCTACTTCAGGCAGGATAACATGAAGCTCATGAAGCTCAAATCATCTCAAACTGTTCTTTGAACGTGACCGTGAGTTCTCGGTACTCAAATGGCCTACACAGTCAGCAGAAGTCAATCCAATGGAGCACCTTTGGTGATGTGGATGTACCGGAGATTTACTGCATGATGCTAATATGAATATGGATCAAAATCTCTGAGGAAAGTTTCATAAACCTTATTGAATCTATGCTACAAATAATTGAGGCGGTTTCGAAGGCAAAACAAGGTCCATCCTGGTACGATCATGTAGTACCTAATAAAGTGGCCGGTGTGTGTACAAACTGAGCTTAATCTAATTCTTACCATGCTTCTGCTTCTCTCCCTGGCTGGGGTTTCCAGAGCCATTCAGGTGGGAGGAGTATTTAAAGGAGACCGCCTCCATACCGGCGCCCCCTAGCGCCTTCAGACAGGTAAGTGAGTGTCCGTTTCACAAGAAATAAAAATAGATGTAATAGAAGTAAAAAAAAAAAAAAGAATGTACAATGTTGTGACCTCTTTTAGTATGTATGTAGTTAATCTGAAATAAAATGTATATATGGTCTGTGATGTTTCAAATGGTAAATTAATTCAAAGTGTGCTTGTTACCTTCAGTCCCGGGTCCCTCCTACAAACGATTTCAAAGTAGGGATGAAAGTGGAAACATACGACCCTCGGAACTCCACCTCGGTCTGCATCGCAACAGTGGTGGGGCTGATGGGGGCACGAGTGCATCTGCGACTGGATGGCAGTGACAGCACCAACGACTTCTGGCACCTAGTCGACTCTTCGGACATTCAGCCAGTCGGCACATGTGAGAGGACTGGAGACATGCTGCAGCCACCGCTTGGTAAGATCTCCTAATACAACCTGTTCAGTTTATTCTACAGTTTACTAGAGTGTTGCAAAAAAGGTTCAGGAACCTTCTCTAAAGACCTAGACTTCTAGGACTGTAGTGTTTTCCTTGTAACTAATCTCCCTTTCTCTGGCACTCTGATTTTCTCCAGGTTTCAGAATGAACGCATCCTCGTGGCCCATGTTCCTGTTAAAAACACTAAGTGGAGCAATGATAGCCCCACGATCCGCTTTCAAAAAGGTAGCTCTAGAATATATATGATATACACTCACTGGTCACTTTATTAGGTACGCATCTTTGTTTCTACACTTATCCATTTTTTCAGTGCCACTTACCATATAAATGCACTTTGTAGTTCTGCAGTTACAGGACCAGCACAGATCAGGCACTGTTTGGTTGGCTGCTCAGTAGTGCAGTGGTGTGTTTGTGTTTTGTGCTGGTACTATTGAGTTTAAACACTGTGTTCACTCAGTGTTCACTATATGAGATACATCTACCATATAAATCCACCTTGTAGACGTAAAGTTAGAATAATCTGTTTTTGCACAGGTTGTGTTAGTGATCTTCTAATCCTTCATTAGTTCTCACATGTCACTGGACATTTTTGATTTGGTGCTCTAGTTAAGACTAGAAGTGACACACAGGTATTTAGAAACTCCAGCAGCACTGCTGTGTCTAATCCACTCATACCAGTAAAACACAAACTAACACACCACCACCAAATCAGTGTCAGTGCAGTGCTGGGAATGAGCCATGTGGGGGTCCGGACATAAGAGACCAGAGTAAAGCGGAATAATAACGTAAGTAGAGGGACAGATGGACTACAGTCTGTAATTGTAGAACTACAAAATACTTCTATAAGGGTCTGATCAAGTGGAACTGATCAAATGGACAATTATTGTAGAAACAGGGAGGTGTACCTAATAAGGTACCTAATAAACTGATTGGTAATTGTATATAATACGTACATGAGAAGTTAACACAAAGTCTTCAGGGAATGAACAAACCTGCCATGTGACAGTGTGTGAGTTACATTTGTTTAGTGAGTGATTATTTGAAAGAAGCTCACTAGTACACCAACTTCTTTACTTCCATTTTTCCAGGAGCCAACCAAACCTGCACAGAATTACTTTAAAGCAGGCATGAAGCTGGAAGCAGTGGACCGGAAGAACCCAGGTCTGATCTGTCCTGCCACCGTCGGCCAGATTCGACGGGATGAGGTATTCATCACATTTGATGGGTGGCGAGGAGCTTTTGACTACTGGTGCGAGTTTTACTCTAGGGAGCTCTTTCCTGTTGGCTGGTGCCACCTGACCAACCACAGTCTCCAGCCACCTGGAACCAGCTGTGAGTACATCTGTTGTTCATTAGAGGGCGCAAGAGCTTCTACTAAACAATACAGTACTAAAAGCTGTATTCTAGATTTTCAATGCACAGAATCATACAGTTGCCAAACAATGTTTTTTTTAGCTTCATTAATACACACAGTTGTTCTGTATATGCTGCTTTGATTGCAACATGGTGCACCGACTCAAAGGACATCTACAACCCACATAATAATCAGTAGAACTGTTGGATTTGCATACTTAAAAAACAGAGCATTGTCTCAAATCAGTTTTACAAATATCTAGGTCCAAGGGCCTAACTGAGCATGTGGCAAGAAAAACCTCCCTAAATATTATACAGAAGACACTTTCGGAGCACCCAGACTCACAAAGGGACGCAACCTCCTTGGGGAGCCTAGATAATAATATACATATGAATGAAAGTAAATTACCTACTTAATATGGTTTTACTACAGGTTTAAATAAACAGAAACTATAAATAAAAAATGAAAGAGAGAACAATTCAAAAATGTAATCAATAAATATGATCAAATATAGATTATAGATATAGATAAAAATATAGATATAGATATAAATATAGATATAATTAATATAATACAAAAAAAAACTAAATGAGGAATGTGTAGGATATATATATTATATAAAATATGAAAAATAACAGCATATAGAACACGCATATCAGAATTGTCAAATCTCAGAAAGTTTTGAGGCATGGCATAGTCAGTCAGTTGGAGGATGGGAGGGGAGGTATTTCTAAGTAATGGCAAAAGACCGGAACATCATGTGATATTAATAAAGCTTTTATTAGCAAAACCATCCCATTTCACCTCTATTTCTGCTAGTCAAGGTCATGTTGAGGAAGTTCTGTAGACGGGTCGACATTGACAGGCAAGGTGTTGGTATAACACAAAATTCTACAGCCACATGTCCAGAACTTCATGCTTCTAGCCCCACTTGGGACTCAAATCAAGACACTCAGGAACTGATTTTTCTAGTACTGGCTCTTATTATTGAACATTCAGAGCTTCTCTTAATATCGCACATAAAAACACTGCTCACAAAAATTAGGGGACATTTCAATAAGTGCTGTTTCATTTTGAAATATCCCCTCTTTTTTGTGTATGCAGGGTTGTGTAGCGTTTGCATTTTATTCATTCTGATTCCGCCTATCGATTCCGGTTCTTACTGATTCCAAGTTTTGATTCAAGAATGGTGAAAAATGTTTAGGTATGAAGTACATTTGTATTTACAATTTATTCAGCCTAAAAAGTAATATTGTTTATGTTGAGCTTTTGTCTTTCCCATTTATACCTTTTAGACGTATTAATCTTAACTTGGCTTAGTACTAAAGCAGTGACCTAGAAACACCAAACTTCTCTCAGTTACTACTGGTCATAAAAAATCTCTACTGCTCAAATCATGAACATGTGGTCTAAATGGAAAGGAATAATTTGATGTTTCACGTATAATAGGTTTTAATGGGAACAAAAAGGCTGAACATTAAAATGACTACTTTCCATTTGGATCACCCAGTCATAATTTCAGCAGAGGTTACTTATCACCAGTAGTAATTAAGAGAAGTTTAGTGTTCATCAGTCATTGCTTTGGAAAATTATATGACGGTAAACATATTAAGTTGCCTGATCAACTATGGCTAATGCAGCATGTGATTTAGGAGAACACAGTCGGTCGAACCCGGTACACTACTGAAGCTCAAAGTCATGCTGGTGCTTTACATGTTTCGCCATGTTGCGGGTAGAACCTTGTTTAAAACATATCAGTTTTCCACAGACATGGCATTTCGTCTCACGTTTTCTCTCAAAATGCAGCTAAACGCTTTAGGCTCTTCCATCACCTGCTAGTAACTCTTGTGGTGTATATCAAAATAAATCCATGTCATGACGTACATAATCACATGACTCACCGGTCCTGATTTGTAGATGGTCTCCTCAATAGAGACGGTTTATTTATTTAAGAAAATAATCGTAATAATTGGGCCTGTATATTTGAATCATGAACTGCACCAGAATCTGATAAATGAATCGAAATTGAAATCGAAATGGTTACAATTTCTAACATTTACCCAGTTCCGCTAACCCTTACCCTAAATATACGGGTTATTGTCTTTGCAGTTGACGACCGGCTTCATCATGGCTAACTGCCTTGTATTTAACAGACTATGCTTAGCCTACATCATTAACATAGCTGAACATGTGTCTGGGACATAAATCTGGGGTGTTCTGCTTTATATCTGCATGCTGTGCTTGTGTGCTTCCACCAGCCCAGGCTGGCTAACAGACATAACTGACCAAGTGTGGAGTGTGATGGATGCTGGTAGTTATTTGTTTAGCTCTCTAGCTGCTCTTCCTCTGAGGCTTGCTTCCTGTCGGTCTGTTTTATTTTGGAGTTACTGCACAGGAAGGATATTTAGTGACAAAGAGTGCTGCCTCTAAACTTGGTTCAGGGTTTAGCTAAGGGCTGCATATAGACAAATATTATTATCTCATAAAGTTTATACATCAGACCTTACAGTCTGATAAGTTAAGAGGAGTTCTCAGGCTCTTTTACACGAAAACACCCATTCGCCCTACCCTGTGTGCAAAATCTGTCATTCTTATTATGTTTTTACTTTTAGTGATAAATATGAATAGAATGGATGTTGTTGCTTTATTCAGTTGCTTTTACATTGTGATTCTGATTAAGTCTCACCTAATTATCACCATTATTTGCTTCCAAATGTTACTTTATTTACATTAGACATTAGTTTTAACTTTGTTTAAGACTAGTATATAATGCTAAATCGAAATAATTTTAGCATATATATATATATATATATATATATATATATATATTGAACTGTTATATTAGACAAATTCTATGATGAAATATAGTATTAGTATTTCTTAATAATTATGTAATGTATAATTAATGTAAAGTGAATTACAAACTAATATTTTTTTCAGATTTTCTTTTATTTTTTTTTCTTTTTAATTATCCTGATCTCGGATGCTGTCAGTATTGGTCTTGACTTGGACTCGGCTTTAGTAGTAACATATGCCCCAATAGAGTGTCTGATGATGCCCTTCTCTGTAACTAAACCTCTGTGACTTGTATTTAATTGTGGCATGATGTATTTAGTTTTTAAAAATCGTAGTCTTTGTCTTAGTCTTTCGAAGTCTTTGAGTATGTGGGTAGCATTAACAATATAATACTTTATACATTGGTTTAAACTGATGTCTGTCAATCAAAGCTTCTAATCATCCACCAGTACCACGCCCACTATGTTTATATCCCCGCCCATTGGAAAGTACACCCCTCCCACTCCCCCACCCCCGTCCTCATGCTAATTACGCGTCTCCAGCTCGGTGAGCGCGCCGGCTCGGGCTTTGTTACGGCGCCGCGGCGGCTGTTAGTGGACGCTGAGAGTCGGAGCGGCGAGGACAGACCGGTGGAACAAAAGTAGCTGTAGGTTTCGAATTGTGGAGCGGGGATACGTGTCTGGAGGAGACGCGGAAAGCTGAAAGTTTTGGGTGAGTTAGTGCGCTTTTGTTAGATTAAAGTAACGCGTGTTTGTGACTGTGTTTAGGTTTCATTAATCCTTTACTGGATTGGTTTGAGACAGATCCGCATTTAGCCTCTCGTTTCATTTAGTGTGTGTTGTCTGGAAAATGCAGTATGCTTGCATGCTGTACTAAGATCTGCATGTGTTACATGTTTTAATACTTGCATTATTTTCGTTTGCAATAATAAGGATCTGATCCTTAATTTGCCTCAATATGTGACCCAAACTTGCTCCTGTTTAATATGATCACCTACAGAATCTGTTGCATAGACTTACTAAATTGACTTTCTTCACCGGAGTGGAATATCTGGAATTCAGTGCGATGCCTGCTTTGACGCTCTTGTTGTTTCATTCATTTAAGAGCTTAATGCCCGAAGCACTAAAATTACCCCTTCCACACACACACACACACACACACACACACACACACACACACACACACACATTAATTTTTATAATTTAATTTATAATTTATATATACATACATACATATATACACTGCTTATAAATTAAGGGATACTTCTAAATGAAATAACCCCTGTAGATAGACACACACCCCCACACCCCACATGTGGTTCTCACCAAACCACAGCCTGCAACAGTTTAGCTGGTTCAGGCTAAAATGGAAATCCTATAGGACTAATAGCCAAGTGGTGCCCCAAACGCCTCCCTCCCCCAAAACCTAAGTACTCCGAAACCCCTTAGGGCACTGTCCAGGTCGATTCTGCCCCTGTGCCTGGCCATCATTGGCCTCACTCATGGCCATGAGGTCACTGGGTCGCTAGGTTTGAGGACTGATCGGCTCCACATGTTTCATTATTGCGAGATGATTAGTGCAAGAAACAGCAACTGGTCTGCGAAGGAAGTGGATTGCGGGGTGCTGGGTTTCTTTGTGTATCAACCATATTATGTGTAGGAAATGCATGCTGAACAAATGACGTTTTAGTGGCATGGTTTATGGTGTCCAATTAGATTTTTTTTCTTTCAAAATAACTGGGCAGAAATTCACTTAATGCCTTTTTGCACCTTCAAGTGCTGAATTGTGTCAGGTGGTGCAGCCATCGAGAACTGAGGTGCCTATAAATATGCTATTAAAAGTTCAGCCCATTTCCACAGTGCTGGAGTTCCCGGTTCATATCTGTGTCCAAAGATGGTCAGTGTTGGTTCAGTCAGGCTGTGTCCGGTTGTGGAGGCGCATGGAGGTGGTTTGGCTTTGAAAAGATGAATGTTGCTCAAAAGGTGGCAATCTGCAAACGATGTCAGAAATCGCTTGTCTTTAAAGAAAGCTTGACGTTTTACTTCTTTCACCATCTGCGAACCACCATGCAGAGTATGAAGATTATGACAGACTTTGGGTGTCAACTGTCCATGACAGGCTTAAAGCACCCAAGGTACCAACACAAAAACACACTTGACCAACCTTAGCAGAGTGACTGTGCAAAAAAAGAGCCTTAAGAAAAGCCCAGATTGCAGATATTCCTTGAATTAACATTTGTTTCAATGTTCTTTCCATTCATGCCAATAGCAAACAACAATTAATAGTACTAACAAGAGTCAGCTAGTTCATTAAGGCTTACAAACACATTTCTGATGGATCCAGAAAATATGTAGTATTTTAAGGTCAGTATTTCACACCTCTTCTGCGTATATAGATATAACAGGCAACAGGTCAGGATCAGCGAATTTACTCATCACTTTGGAAGACCAGAGTGATACAAATGATTAATTAATGTAATTATTATTAAATAGAAGCTTTTTAGAAAATGAGATATTTACATATTGCATGTAATATGTAATCAGCATATTGCTTGAGAAATTAACACATTATAAAATAGGCTTTGTGTTAATGATTGTGGCCACTTTAGTTTAAATGTGCAATATACGGTACATTGGTTGACTGATATGGGATTTTTTTTAATGGCAAACAGTGACATTTAGAGGGTGGAGTGACTGATGCTATGTTTGTATGTGTATGTACGTATATATATATATATATAGTGTGTGTGTGTGTGTGTGTGTGTGTGTGAAAATAAATTAAAAGTAGTATAGTATAACTTATGTATTACCAGATAACAGCATCCTCTTGTTTCTGGGACAAATGTTTCAACGTTACGATGGATTTGTCTAAATCTGTCCCCAAACGGGAGTATATGTACATATAACTAAGGTCAAATCTTTGTTGGTCACTTGCACACTGAGCCTACTTTTAAATGCTCTCTGACTGAACCATCACCTTTTGTGCAAAAGCAAACATTAGCCAGTCCGCCATCTACTTTCTCAGTCTCATCTTCTCCTCAAGTGAAGTCCAGGGCAAACAGCTTTGTGTAGGGCCCCTAGGAAGGCTCCCAGATGTACTTGGAGGAAACTCTGCACCCTTTCAGCTCAGCTGAAATATGAGCGCTTTATCAGATCTCGCTCGAGACGCTTGGTACAGAGCCAATAAAGGAGAGGGAGCCACGATCGGGCAGGCGGGAGGAGGGGGGTGTGGGTGCTTTTGTGCGGTTTTCACAAAGCTTCTCCTCGTGCCATTTGCACCTTGCATTGATGGATTGGTTGACACTTTGAATTGCAGATATCTGATCCTCTCTTGTCCAGTCCTGGAGACTGAGGCGGGGGATGGAAAAGTGCGGAATTAGGCACGGAATTGTGCGCAGTATCTGTGTTTGGATTCGCATAACGTTGAGGGGTGGTGGTGGTTGATAAATATTTTATAGTCGGGCCCCTCACTGGAGCGTTTGGGGGATTTAAGATAAACAAGTGGCTATGTTTAATATGCAGAATAAAACTCTCATCCTGCGGGCAATTGTGTAAATTGAAAAAGTAGAACGACTGTGTTTCGGGGGAAAGATTAATAAGACCAGGAAAGACACAGCCATTTGCTCTTCAGCCCATGTAGAGATGTAAGATGAGTGCAAATAAATCAGTGTTTTGATGTGATGGTCTCCTGCAGGGTAAGAAAATCCCCCAAAGTACCAGTGTGTCAGTGCTATCTTAATGAGGATTACCTGTGGCCTCTGGAGTATAGACCTTTACCACCAAGTTAAATGGGGGTAGATCTGCTGAACAAAGGAGAGGGGAAATGTGAGGAACATGCACAAAATGTGGGTGTACATCCTTCCTCCTTCAGGGCTTGGCTAGTGTAAAGAATGGCTTTCAAATCTGAACCTGCTAAGATCAGAGTAATGTGGTCACTGTTTGATTTGTGAACCAGTAAAGCAAGAGCTGTGGTGATGTGCAAAGAAACCTTATACTCAAAGCAGGACGCTGAGATTCTTAATATATACACCCTTTTGTTTGTCCTTTTTAGTTTCACAATTACACACTGTAGTTCATTTGTTTCTCTGCATACTTTCTTAGGTCCTTTCACTTTGTTCTATAATAGTCAGGACCAGTACAGCATCAGGTACTATATGGGTGGTGGACATTCTCAGCACTGCTGTGAAAATGACATGGTGCTGCTAGTTTGTTGTGAGTGGATCAGACACAGCAGTGCTGCTGGAGTTTTTAAAACCCTCAGTGTATCTGCTGGACTGAAAATAATCCAGTCACCAGCACCCCAAAGGCAGCGTCCTTTCATCACAAATGAATGATTAGAAAATGACTAACACAAACTGCAACAACAGATGAGCTACTGTCTCTGACTTTACATCTACAATGTGGAGTAAAATGGCAGATCTGTCAGCTAGAGTGCACAGTGTTTCACACACCAGGGCAACACACACACAACCACATCAGTGGTAAGAATGATCCAACACACAAATTGTACCTGATCTGTGCTGGTCCCATGTGGGTCCTGACTATTAAAGAACAAAGTAAAGGGGACTAAAAGCATGTAGAGAAACTGATGGACCACAGCCTGTGATTGTAGAACTATAAAGCACATCTATATCATAAGTGGAACTTACCAAATGAACAATGAGTGTAGAAACCCCATATAATTTTACATTAATTTTTTTTGGAGCACATTTTCCACGCCAGGTCAAACTGGTTCAGTTGATGTGGATGCCCGGATGTAGCACATTGAACTATGTTCAGTCACAGGCCAAGTGACTGTTTTGGCTGGCACATAATTGGCTGCAGCTGGGTGGGAACCCCCTTAGTCACAGATTTTCTGAAGTTCCTAGATGAAACTCTAGATGGTAAAAGTTTTGATTAAGGGATGCAGTGGGAAGACACCCAATATTATTCTTAGATAACCTACTGCCCATTCTCATGTATTGTTCAGTGTGTTTCGGTTGAAACCCATGTTTTATGTCATGATTGCATTGAAAGTGGAACCCTGTCCCGTCCGCCACTGGTATTGGTGATTAGCCGATTGTGTTGAAAGGTAATCCGTGATTAATATTGGTCCCAAAAACATTGATCGGTCCATCTTTAGATAAGATCTTCTCTCTTCCAAATTCTGTGGAATATCATTGTGTGCTGCAGTGTTAAGAATAATGGGCCTAAAAAGAGAACCAGACCTTCATTTAGTTGTTTCTCCTCCACCATCCATTGTAGTTGGCACTATACATTATACATCATACCGTATACCTTATCAAACAGAAATTTGTCTATTACACAGCCAAATGGAACGTATTGTGCTTGCTAAAAGTATTAATATAAGTACCTTAGGAAATACACCAGCTTGTGAACCACAGCAAAAACAGAAAACACCAATTTGAATTCAGGCAGTACAAAAATATATGCAGTTTCAACAACATGTTTATGTAGTTCAAGTGTAATGTGTATTGCATGCTGCAGCTTACTGTCCAGAAAATGTTTGTCATTTGTTTATGTCTTCCATAGTAACTATTCCTAAGAGACATACCCCAGCACTGTGCCCGTCCCAATCGTGGGGCCGCTCCATGCAGTCCCCGTACCAGCTGCCTCATCCGTTGCCCCCGCTGCCCGTCAGAAAGGGCGTGCGGGGCCGTCGGCCCAAGAGCCAGACCATCGCTATGCTGAAGGCCATGCAGAATGGCCAAACGCAAAACGATGTCGATAAGAGCATTGAAGCAGATCATCTGGAGCCCAGGATGCACAAAAAGAGGGGCCCCAAACCTGGCAGCAAGGTACAAACCCTAACATTTTGAAGACTAGATCACTTTATGTTAAAGACGTTTTGCTGACAATGAAACCTAACAAAAACATGACATTATAGAAAATGACTTAAGAATCATGTAACATAATTTAATTCATTTATTCATTCATTCTTAATTTCATAATCCTTATCAGGGCCACAGGAAAGCCAGTGCCTAGTCGATGGCAGGAAAAACCTTACAAAATACTATAGACATAATTCACTTTTATAAAAAGCATTATTTGAGCGTTTGAGCCTGTTTACATTCACATCATCCAGTTATATCCTGTTAATCATTTATAAATATTTGATTCCCTTTGAGCTCAGCCATTAATCTGAACATTCCTGTATAATATCACTGTACCATGTACAATATATCAGAATAAGCAGGGTTACAAAGATTAGAAAGCAAACTAAATGTTTGTGATTTTTTGCAACAATGCAAACACCATATTAATGTGTATAATTAAATGTTTTATCTCATTTGACTTGTAGTTTTTGCAGTGCAGAGTGATTTTTAATTCAAGTTCCAGGAAGCATGGTTGGTGCATCACTAATCATTTCAGAGCTCGTAAACACACTCCCTCGGTATCAAGCCGGACACACTGCTAGTAACTGCTATAAATTTCGAGGTATTATAGCGAATTGGGTATTTTAAACCATTTTCAGTGTTATTATAAAGCCAAGAGATTAATTGAATCAGTGACCCATGAATTCACATCAGTTTAGAGAACAGAAAAGCCTTTGTAACGCAATCCCATGGCAAAGATTAACGAGATAGTAAAATAACGGCTGAATTGAGTTGGAATATCTTTTTACCTGTTATTAATGAACTTCAGTTTGTATGTCAGAACGAATTACCTAAACGTGCTGTTTATTCAGCGTGAAGAATCATTTCCTCCTAGACGCTTCATTAAGCAAGATGCATGAGAACTAACAATATGTGGATAGGTTCCTCATTTCAGCTGTGGCTCCGTGAGACTCGATTCTTGATTTCTCGAATATTGATTTCCCTCGCCTGACTTCTCTCTCTGTCTCTTCAGAGGAAACCGAGGGCTCTCCCAACTCTCTCCAGCACTACTCTCTCTTCGTCTCTCTCAGATGGAAGGCTCTCAAGTCTACAGATGACCAGAGACTCTGGAGTTTTGTCTACAGGTTTGTCAAAATGACTGGTCATAAGACTAATTCACAGCTGCGGTAGCAAATTTAAATGAACCATGGGAAGCGGAAGATCTGAATATAGTAGCCAAGGAGTTCTTTTATGATGAGATCATTTGATTAAATAAAAGTACAGTGCCATTTTATATCCAAGTATTGGTTCTCTAGAATGCTATATGGTTTGAATTGATCACTTCAGAAGATGTTTGCTGCTGGTAATGTATATATAATTACAGATTACCCTTTGCACTCCCTCTAGCAATATTGGCTGCAATGATTGAAGCATAATCTTTGAATTTATAGGCTGTTGCATTTTTCGGTGCCACCATTCTTTCTGTTGCCACTATGCACATTCAGCCAGACAGGATTCTCCCTGACTTAACAGTAAAACTACAAGATGAAAATAAAACGTCTCCACTGTATAATAATCATACTTTACAATAGGGATGCATCTCAAATTCACCAACCCAAATGAGTGAAAAGACCTAATAATTAACACTGGCCAATGACGTCTTGATGGTGCGATCAAATTGCAACTAGCACTTTATAAATCTAGCTAACGTCTTGGCTCTGCACAACTTTTATTCACATTTGTTAAATGACTCATTTGAATGAGCCTTCATTTTAAACAAGTGTGTGGTCGCTGTTAGCGAATATTGATTGAGTTTGTCTCTCTTCATTGCTCTTTGAAGGAACATTGGAACAAGCTGTGATTAGACACATCAAATTTTATAAAATAATAATGAGGGTATACGTAATGAAATGTGTGGTTTAGTACATACTGATAACTGGACATAAAGTAATAACAGCTCTGAGATCCCTGGCCTATCCTGACCTTGGATGCTGTGTTTAATTAGCATGTCCTTCTTGTGCCCATATATGTTTTAATCTGGGTTCTCTGGTTCTCCTCTCACATTCCAAATACATGTATTGGGTTGATTGGTCACTCTAAATTGGCTCTTGAGTGGATGTGTATATGCCTGCCGTGAATACAGCCATTGATGCCGATGTATTGTTCAAATATTACTTAAAAAACAAGCATAAAGTGATCTCAAACTTGTAGATATTGAAGCAAGAACCTGGTAATGGTGCAGTACAGCATGTGCAGTTACTTTGTGTGGCTTCAAAGCTGAGCGGTGGCCATACACCTATAGCTTATAGTAGCTCTATAGAACTGTAACAGCCACTTAGTACCCACTTAGTACACAAATCTACGTTGAATGTCCAGTAACTGATCAGATTCCTCTGCTTTAGTGTGTGTGTATGTCAACAAGCATGGAGAATGCGGCCCACATCTGGACCGGAAACTGATTCTGCAGCTGCCTGATCATTTTGGTCCCGGTCCGGTGAACACGGTTTTACAGCATGCGGTGCAGGCATGTGTAGATTGTGCTTATCAGCCCAAAAACCTTTTCGGCTTCCTGCAGTCGCAGTCAGATGGCGGCGAGATCATCCGAGGTAGGAAAGTTGTTAACTGGTATAAGGTTTCCTCTATCCAGTTGTAGGTTTGTGATGTATTTTAACACTTTGACCCTGTTACCTAAATCACTGGGACAGCACAGTGGCTCGGTGGGTAACAATCCCAGGGTGAAGCGACCTGGGTCCTTTCTGTGTGGGATCTGCATGTCCTCCCGTCTGTGTGGGTTTACTCCGGGTACTCCGGTTTCCTCCCACAGTTCAAAGACGTGTGCATTAAGTGAACGTCATTGACGTGTGTGTGCGCGTGTGTGTGCGCGTGTGTGTGCGCGTGTGTGTGCGCGTGTGTGTGCGCGTGTGTGTGCGCGTGTGTGTATGTGTCTGTGTATGTGTCTGTGTGTGTGTCTGTGTGTGTGTCTGTGTGTGTGTCTGTGTGTGTGTCTGTGTGTATGTGTGTGTGTTACTAGTCTTGAAATGAACTTGTGTATAGATGGCCACTGATGCCGATGAGCAACATTAAAAAAGCCAAATAAACAAACATACCTAAATCACTCAGTACAGGCAGGCTTTGATTAATGCCCACATTAAGTTCTGTGAAAAAGGAGATGGACCGATATGGACGTTGGCTGGACATTACCATGGTTCATATATACCCTTCATGCTACTGTAATATAAATCTAAACGGTAGCTTTACAAGAAAGCTTAAATGTGTCAGTAATACCATTGAAAACACGAGTGGAATGCTATCATCCATACCGCATCCCTAATTCCATTGCATCCGAAGCCTAAACTGGTATTCACACACTGAACCATTTTTACTTGGAAAAGGAAATTCATGGTAATTACAGTAACCACATTAATGCATTGTTACGGTCCTGTTTAGGGGAAAGCTGTTACACTGAGGATGGTATGATGGACCTAGTACTTTTGTTTAATTGAAGTTAATGCAAAATACACTGATACACAATGTAACCGTTTAGAAATAGTGATCACAAAAAATAGGAGATATTTCAAAATATAATATTATATAATATCCCCTAGGTTTTGTGTAGTCTTAGGTTAGAGAGATCGTCAGGAAGGAGAATATACAGTTAAAGCAGTACCTACATACACGGTTTACAACTTCTTACAAATAAGTGACAAAGTTGAGTGCACAAACACGAGTAACTTGCACAAAAGGATCTAAACTCTTAATTTGAGTAAGAACAGTCGCTAGTCCGAATGTCAGCTATGTAGTATCTTTTGAATTAATGATGTACTTCTGCTCTTTAACCCCCACCTTTGATCATTTATTGACCGGTGAGGTAGCAGGTTTATTCTGCAACAAAAAGGCAGATTGATATTTTCTATTATTATGTATTATAACTAAGCCTTGAAGCATTGTAGTAAACGTACGTTGTTCGAGTGGACTTGGCCCGGAAGTAAGGCAGGGATGGTTTCTAATTTCTTAAAAAGAATAAAACCTTATATTTGTTTGGACAAAGTGCCAAACTTTTGAATAAAACTTCTGTACACCAGTGACTGATGATTGATTGATTAACTAATTTATATAATAATGCTATTCTGATTTAAAAGGAGAGGAGTGAAAAGCCATATAAATTGAGACATCATTTTAAAAAATAGATGGTAAAATCTCCACAGATCCACCATGTGTAGAGAGAACCGAGTGCATCTGTTGAAACGAAATCTGGAAATCTGATATGACTCAGTAACGTATAAAGAAGAGCACCTTTTGGTGGGTGGGTGGCTGATGTCTTCTGGCTTAAGGTAATGAAGAATGACATCTGGGTGTAACCTGGTTTGAAGCATTTGATTGGGGCTGCCCTCTTGTGTGTGTGTGTGTGTGTGTGTGTGTGTGTGTGTGTGTGTGTGTGTGTGTGTGTGTGTGTGTGTGCGCGCGCGCGC
>JAUZST010087875.1:0-19801 GCA_034779995.1 Parotocinclus haroldoi
TACACACATACACACATACACACATACACACATACACACATACACACACACACACACACACACACACACACACACACCAAACTATCCAGCAGTTCTTGTTGGACCAATCTTCCTATTTATTTTGAAATACCCCTTATTTTTTGTGAGCAGTGTATATAGATGTACTGTAGATTGGTCCAAATATTAAAAACACCTGGCGAGTAACAACATTTATGACGGTCTTACCCATGAAATAAACGCCCACTCTAATTTGCTAACGTGCACTTATTCAAGAGACCACAGATTGGTTACACAATTGAATATAACCAAGGTCTAAACAAACCAATAGCTCTTATAACCTGAAAAGCTTCACGTTTAAGCTGTGTGCGCTTTTTACCTGAAGAGTAGTATCCAGGAGTTGGTCACCTCACGGACAGGTACAGAGTAATCCACAAAGGTTATTTTAGTCCACTCTTCCTCACCACACGGGTACAACCCCACCACTTGCTCGTTGTTTATGAACATATAGCTTCAGCAAATGCACACATGCAGGGACACACATAAATAAGCGTTCACAAAGAGTTATTGTAGCACTGACAAAATCACCTACTAATCAAAACCACTGAAAGACACTGAATATTTAACAGCATTATCTAAGATGGCAGATGAACACCAGCAGATGGTTCCATCAGGAGAGAGCTTCTTTCAACTGAGTCATTTACCTCAATAAAGACACAGCATGCTTTTCCATGTCTGATTCCACAGAAGCCCACATCTCCAACAGAGTCTTAGCAACTTTCTGGTTCTCCTCAGAGCCTGAAACCATGCACGTGCACAAATGCACACATCACAAAACCGAATGCATTCATACATTTTTCATAGTTCAAGTATACGAACTATTCACCATGGATACAGAAACGCATCATTCATGCTCTAAGCTTCTATTACAAATTGTTTATATAGATATTTCATATACAGGATGAAGCCACAAGACCCCCACTTATTTCAGAAACAAAAGGGAAAATAACATATCTGTATACCCCAGTAAGTAATGGGTGAGGGGGTCTGTTTTTCCCAATGGAAAGGAGGTCATGTAACATATCAAAGAAGACTAGAAACGTATCAGAAATTGATTGCCAAAATCAGATTTGCAATATCTCTCTCAACACACAATGTTCACAGGTAGCTGAATAGGAATTGACAATTTTTATGTCTGGGGAACGTAGCTGCCGTATCATAGCAACTGACTCCAACAACCGACACCCAGAAAAATCAATTTCAACAGCACCGTTACCACCCTTGTAGCCAAATTAAGAGAAACAGAGACTGTGGACGACAAGAAACGTAGCGATGGTCTGAAGAACCGCTACCGACCAAGAAACCTCAACAATGGTTTTAGCAGGCTTTGTTCATGAAAAGTTCATGACACAGGACCATGTGACTTTTGACTCACACTGTAGCATAATAAGGGTTTTATCGAACCCTTTCAAGAGTGTGCAGGGCGCGGTGCATCACACAGACTGATCACGTAGCCCTAAAATGACTAAAATGAGACTTGGGAGCCCTGGTGAGGTAGGACACACATGAACGTACACACTTTAAGTGCCAGGAACCCATACATCTGGATTTCTGAATTAATCTGAATTTAACACGACATAATCTGCAGAGCAGACCTACACCTGTGTATTTGTAAAATGTTAAATGAATTAGTCCTGGTGTTCCTGCGGCACTTAGGCTTTTAAAAAAAAATTTTTTTTTTTTAAGCACGCCTTGCAAAACCGCCCGAGGTTGTCTAGAACAGATGTGGTGTGCAGTGTATTGGGTAACGGCATTACAATTTGCAACCAGTGGCCAACTACAATTACTGAAGCACCCAGTGGTCAACAACAACTGGTGGTCGACCGACATGGGTGTTTTAATTGTTGCTGCCAATATTTAGATTAGTAATAAAAATGACACGAAATAGCTACGCTTACATACTTAAGCTATAAATCCATATAGTCGTTTTTGTAATAAAAAGGTTTAATAAATTCCCTTAAAATGTATTACAATACAACAGCAACTACTCCTAGTATATTCTATTCGTCTATGTATTCTGGTAAAACCGAGCTTCGTTCGCTACTCTTCTCTGAATCATCCGTAATCTTTTCTACAGATCTTTTTCACTAATTTGCCAGCCTGTAATTTAGGTAGATCTTTTTGTCTTATCATTTCTTTATATGTTTTGAATCCCCTGTCCCTTCCGTTCGTCAGCCTGTCAGTGTGAGGAACGATAGATGCTTGAAGGGATAGATCCAGATGGATGGGAAGATGAAGCTGGAGAAAGAGACGTGTGTTATTCTCTGAGCTGTCATGATCGCTTAGCGTGATTGGCACCTTCATTGATAAGTGTGAGCTGGAGGGCCTGAATGCATGTGTACACACACGTACACACACACACACACACACACACACACACACACACATATATATATACACACTGCAGCAGAAATCAAGACGGCTCTCACATCATATTATCTATTAACCCTGATGTAAGGGTTAGTTGTGTTACAAGGGAAACAATCAGACATTTCAAAACTTGGAACAGAACGGCAGGATAAAAAAGTGCCCCAAAGGGCTAATGGGGTTCGTATTATGCAGGGTGTATTAGTGATAACTGAAATCCCAATTAGCATTGATAATGCTAAACAGAAAGGGAAATCCTTTCAGTATTCTGTATGTTACCTGGTTTTGACGCATTAAGGGTCTCTCTCGCCAAGTAGCCCTCCGAATCAGCCTGTGGGACTGTGGGGGCCTGAGTCTCCTGTTCTGAAGCTCGCACGCCGCTCCAGCCTTCGTGGGCAACATTTAGTGTGAATACAAACACATATATACATAAGTACACAGACACAAAAACATATCACACACACTGAAGTAAATACTCATAGTCATGCAGCATCATTTACTAGACTGGGTGTCTTTTGTGTCAGCTTGGTTAGGTGTGTCTCCAGTTAAGGTCTGTACCGCAGACAGCTCCTCAGAGGTCAGATTACGCCCGAGAGCAGAGCAGAACATGTAATACACCGCCTGATTAAAAACCTGTCCAAGCGAACAAACAACACCACATATGTAATACATTTTGTGTGTTTGTATAAGGATTTATCGTATGTAAAGTAGATACCAACCCTCTGGTAAATGCTGAATGCCAGTTTGCTGTGTGACAGAGGACAAAGGACAGTCCCCAGAGCCCTGCCGGCCAGTTGGAGATCATCAGGGTTTGAGTAGCAGCTGATCACATCACCCAGAGCTCTGAGAATCAAAATGGCCTGCTCACAGAACCTCAGACTCTCCTTCAGAAAGATCGGACCAAGAGAGATTACTTTAAACGTTTTAATCCCACTGTTACTGGTCAGTATCAAGGGAAAAACACAGGGTGCCCTGGACAGGATGACCAACCATCACAGGGCAAAGATTGATGTTGGAATGCCGGGGGAGAACTGAGCATGGTGAATAGAGGCAGGGCAAATCGTAAGGCAATCGTAACGCGCCTGACACCCATCTAGGATGCCTAGGCCGGTCAAGGAGGTGGTCACTTTCTGAGCCTTGGTCCTCCCAAGGTTCCTTCCTCATGATGTTTAGGAAAGTTTTACTCCAATGTCACTCTATGCTTGCTCAGTTATGGCTTTAGGCCTAGATATTAGAAAATCATAAAGTAGCTTTGAGACAAAGACTGGTTCTGACTCCAGGGCCAGATGCCAAGACACCTAATCCATGAACCATCTGGACTCTGACTTTATTCTCAAGATGTTTTCACACACTTTTACATATTGTTTAATAGTCTGATTAATGGGACGTGGGTAAAAAGTTCACACGACACACATTAATCACAGGTCATGTGTGTACCTTACTGACGTGCGGCATCACTGTCTCTTCTTCACCAAATACAAATGGTGTCATGCTGTAGAGCTTCACGCTGAAACCTAACGATGCCCTCATGAAGATACGAAAAACATGCCGTCTAAAGACACAAGAGGTGGTGGAATTAGACTAAAGAAGTCTTGTAACCTTACAACATAAATTACATAAAACTCACTATGTTTTAATGTAAGCATTATGACAAACAAGACTCCGAATAAACTGATTCAGGTTGTTCATTTATCTTCAGAAGCTGGAGTGCTAAAGCAGATTGGATGTGATGTCTGTGAGAGAAAGTGACCTCAATTACTCCATTATGTAGTGTGTAATTTAGCAATAAAACACCTTACACTGACAACGCATGACCTCTCGCATAAGAGGGAAGAAATCGATGAATAGGAAATAGACTGAAAAAAAAAACATGATCTCATCAGTCAAACTTTTGAAGCAGGACATTTTCTCTGTGTATAAAACACTGGTGTGTTTATATGCACGCTGCTCATTGTTTTGGCAGTTATCTGACTAATCAAGCATCAACAGCTCATGTAAATAGAATTTATTGATATTTTGGGTACACAAGGATGTAAGTGGATTTAGAGAAATCTGATTAAGCCACCAGGATTTTGGCTTTAGTAACTGCGGTATTCAGGGCACGCATATCCCATTATTCAATTCTTGCAGATTTTTGCTTCTGTGCACATGTGCCAGTGGTATAATCCTGTTTAATGCTTAGTATGTGACACTGGATGTACTATTTAAAAAGAAAACAAAATGTTCTTCATCAGTTACCAACATAGTTTTCATATACAGTGGATTCCGCTTAATTGGACCACCGGTTAATGGGAGCAGCCGCTCATTCAGACCGAATCCTAAAGTACCGAAACAAATCTTATTATATACGTGTAACTTTATTCGCTTATTTGGACCAAAATTCCGCTTAATCGGACCAAAGAACGTGAGAAGCGAATAAGAAATACGTAATATCCGTGAAGAAACTCTTCGTCTCTGGCATAACTACCTGAAAACGTTTCTCCCCAGCCCTCTACTGCCACCTACAGGCCTTTGCCTAACATTTCCATTTACTACAGAAAAAAGAAGCCACAAGTCGCCACTTGCATAATTTCTTCAAACGTTGACTGGAATTTAGTAAGAACTTGTTTTTTACAGTATTATGCTTCGTATGATGAGTATCTATACATTGTGTTGTAGATCGATTCGAAAAACAAAGTTGCTAAGCAACAGCAGTTCTTGTTTGTACGTCCGCTATACCTGTAAATCGTACAATAAAGGTTTAATAAACATTTAACATGTTACATAAATTATAACACGTCCCGTCTTGTAACATAGGGCATGTTCGATTAATCAGACCAGCCGGTTATTGGGACCAAAACGATCCCGTCCCGATGTGCCCCCATTAACCGGATTCGACTGTATTCTTTCTTTTTCTCCAAAATCAGTACCGGTGTTTGCATGTATCTGTATGCAAAGGACGTCTTTATTACCTGAAGCAAACGCAAAAGCATCTATTTCATATCAGTGTGGGGTTTGGAATGTTCTCCCCTATACTGATTCCGAGTCAGTTCACAAGACCACAGGCAAAGGGGTGCTCAAGCACCTCGAACACAAATCCTAGCCCCCCTAAAATAGTAAGGAGTTGTAACTGTTGTAGTTGCTGTCGTCGTCGTCATCGTTTTTAACACAAAGGTCTTTCTGTGATAAAGTGTAAATGTCAAAACAAAACAAGAATGCTGTATACGCCGAAAATGCAGCAGTACCCACAGTGGGATCCAAGGAGTGGCCAATCCACTAGTTCTCTCAGTTCTACAAGTGCAGATAGCTGGCCAAAATCAAAGCTATTGTTCTGGACAAAATGTGAATTCTAGGTCCGAGTAAAGGCCAAATCCCTTCGCTAGGAGACTAACTACTAATCATACTGCATTTTCTTTATTTTTGATCCCAGTCTTGACAAAGACAGGCTCAGAAAACTTTAGAATTTCTTATATCGTCACCGTGTGGAACGTGTTATTGTTTTCTAAACATGTTCTGTGCATGCCTCATGCTCTCTATTGTGTACGACACAGGGGATATCATATTGCAGCTGAGATATTGCCGAGACACGCACCGGATCATCAAACAAAGTTTGGGTGAGCCTGAATACTTTTGTTTGTTTAAGATTCTTTGCACCTTTGGCATTTGTTTGCAGACTCTGTGTGTCAACTGTCTGAGGCACAGAGATTAAATGCAGGCATAAACAAATACATTCGAAGATCCCCATGCATGTTTTTTCAAAGGAGCATCCACAATCACGACAGGGTTGAGTACAGCTTTCTGACCGAGCGAGAGGAGAGCTCGCCCACGCTCAGAAACAGGGACCTCAGGAAGGAGGTGAACCGGAAGGAAGACGTCGTGCCGTTCCCACACACTTACATGGACAGGGGCTTGGGACAAAATCTGAAATCAGACTTGCCGATGCCAACAAAGGTAGGGCAGAACTATAAATGCAGTCATGTATTCAATTCATCCTAGAGATGTTTGCTGGGTTCATGTCATTCCAGCACAACGTTGATAAACCGC
Organism: Parotocinclus haroldoi; assembly: GCA_034779995.1. Classification (NCBI taxonomy): domain Eukaryota; kingdom Metazoa; phylum Chordata; class Actinopteri; order Siluriformes; family Loricariidae; genus Parotocinclus; species Parotocinclus haroldoi. Next base: position 6,448 of record JAUZST010087875.1, read on the forward strand.
TTCTCATTTACCTCATTGGTGTCTTTGACTCCTCTTGTTTCCAGAAGCCCCTTATTCTGAGCCTCCCGCAGACTGGGAGTTCCAGAGATCTGACTGACATCTTCAAAAAAATTCATTTGGGCCAGAGCAAGACGGGTCTGCAGCAGAAGGTGTTTAGGAAGACCATGAGCAGATCTACCCTGGACCTGAGTACACAGCCAACGGACACACCATCACAAAGCCAAACTAATGTAAGCAGATCGTATCACGGTCCTGAGTTCCCACTCACCGAAAAAAAACGTTGAGCTGCCTCTCAAGATGAAGGAAGGAAGGAACGTGTTGTGCCATCATTCATGTAGAGTGACTGGTCGCAGTAAGCAAGCCAGACCTTTCAACAACCCATCATAAATCACCCCTAAAACACGTCCACCGATCACGAGAAGCCGGGTTTAATAAGCAAGTTGCACAAGTCGACTCCATTCGCTTGAAAAAAGCAGCTCTTTCTCCAACATGCACGCAATACAACCTTATGCAATATGGCGCCCCCTTCTGGCTATTCTCGCAAATGACTCCTAAGACCGCCACAGGATCGATTTGTAAAGAAAAAAATATTACAAAAGCTTGCAGCAGCTACGAGATTAATCGTCACCTCGTAAGCCTTTTATAAATCGTTAGATAAACAAGTAAGAAAAAGAGTTTATGAAGGAAAGAACTATTCCCTCAATACACGGCAAAGGATTTAATTCAACCATCTTCCCCACTGTTTTGTTATAGTACTGCCGCTTTATTGGCTATACTCCTCAGCTGAGTAAACGTCTTCTATTGGGTGTCAAATCTATCAGACGTAAACCTGTTCAACTAAACTACACCTATCCGTTTTAACCTTGACATGCGGATTTAATTCCGTATATGTTAGGGTTGTTATTTCGTCACATATCACCAGTGTCTCGGTTCTCCAGAAGTGACAAATACACCTTTAATTGTTGTTTGGAATTGAAATTTTAAAATGTTCGTCCTGCTTTTTTTTTTTTTTAGTAAACATTATACCTGACCTAAAGGAATTCCCATTTCTAAACCTCTATCTCTCTGTACATCTGTCTGTCTCTCTCTGTGTCCATCTCCATGTCATTCTCTCCCTATATGTCTGTCTGTCTCTCCCTATATGTCTGTCTGTCTCTCTCCTCTCTCTCTCTCACACCATCTGTCTCTCTCTCTCTCTCTCTCTGTCCATCTCTATCTGTCTCTCTGTGTCCGTCTGTCTCTCCCTGTCTCTCTCCTCTCTCTGTGTCCATCTTCCTGACACTCTCTTTCTGTCTCTCTCTGTCTCCATCCATCTCTCTGTGTCCATCTCTCTCTCTTTCCTGTAGCTCTACGACAGTTTCCCGATGACCCCAGCTCTAGCGTTGATGAAGAAGCGCAATGACGAGGTCAAGCATTCATTTCTAAGGAACATCCCGGCAGAGCCCAGACCTCGCAGTTTCAGTTTTAGCATCCATAAGGAGAAGTGGAAACAGTCTTACTCTCCACAGAAGAGTACTGAAGAAGAGTAGTCGAGTGCAAATGTGCATTTGTCAAAGGTCACTGAGACGGCTGAACGCCACGGAAAGACTCTGCCACGTTTCACTGGACACCCAAAGAGCCTACAGAACATGGTGGTGACGTGCTGAAGCAACTAATCGGTGCTACGCTGGACATAAAATACTGAGAGCTAATAAAAGAACAGATTTGCAGATTTACATGTAAAGCATCGATTGTCTTGAGTTCAAAGGTTAACCTACGACTGTAAATACTACATTAGTGTTAGTATTTAATAAAGATTAGATATAGACATGAAGACAAATGTATGAATCTCACACAGCCTATAAATAACGACCAACTTTTGTATTTCACGTCAATTTTAACAGCTGTATAATATTTTATGAGGATCATTGTGATAATTCATTTACCTTCGATCTGTTCACCGCACAAAAGAGGACGACAAGGTATGCCCATGTTGTTGCTGTAGCTGATCAGATCTGAGATGGACATTAATCCCTCCCCTCTGCACCCAGTGAAATTCCCAGTGAATAGGCTGCAACTGTGACCAGTTTAAAATAGGATGATTTTTAAAGCGTGATTTGACGAGCCAGACTGCAAAATACAAAACTTAATGTAAATGGGCCATAACAACTTATTCCAAATCCTTTACAAATGTGAATCAGTGCTTGAACCTTCAGCCTTACCTGGACATGATTGGTTGTACGTAGTGTGGTTTGGTAATATGTTTATTGCTGAAGTATCTCTCAGCCCTGGGCAATCTGTGTGAAATGTTGGTACTTTCTGACGTCCCATGGGAAAAGTGCTCTCACACGTCTTCTGGTTTTGTATTGCCAGAAAAACAGTAGTGGCAGGAGAAACGATGAAAAAACGACAAAAACAACTAAACAAGTGCTTCAAAGGCTTAAAACAAACAAACCAAAAAAACCTTAAAACTCAATCTCACACCATGATATTCACATTCAAATTCTGGGCCAGGTCTGAATATAAAGAATCCAGACAGGAGATCTGAAATAAGGCTCCCACTGTTGGATCATTATCAGAAAAAAAAATCCAGCAACAAGGAACATCATAATCAGCTTTATTGACCAAATGTTTAAAAAAAAAAAAAAAACGGAATTACAATCTACAAACTTGTATGTACTGAACAAAAGGTACAAATATTAATGGGGTTTGATCGTATTTGGAAAAAAATACATTCATTATCTTCCGCTTAATCCACACGGGGTTACGGGCCAGCCCGGTGCCCACCCGGTGCCCACCCGGTGCCCACCCGGCAACTCTGGACGCAAGGGCCGGAACAACCCTAGATAGGACGCCAATCCATTGTAGGGCGCGCACACACGCGCGCACACACACACACACTAAGGGCCACTTTAGAAACACCAATTAACCAAACACGCTTAGCTTTGGACTGTGGGAGGAAACCGGAGTACCCAGAGTAAACCCACACAGACACGGGGAGGACATGCAGACTCCACACAGAAAGGACCCAGGCCGCCCCGCCCTAGGATTGAACCAGGGACCTTCTTGCTGTGAGGCAGCGGTGCCGCCCCACCGAGCCCCCTTGCTGCCCCCTCCTTGCCACTGTAGCCCTAGGCTTGATCAGTTATGGTTTTGGGCCTAGATAATAGAAAGCTTATCAGGCATGCACTGGGGTGCAGGAGAGACGAATGGACTTCCTGGTTGAGCTCATGTGACTCTCTTGTGAGTGCGAAGAAGGCACACAAGGAGAATCTGCTTCGGCAACAACCTTCCACAACCAGCCCTGGCAAAAGGGCGAAGTGTCAGGTCAACCATCGATGCACGAACAATTGTGCAACTGTGAGATGTGTCGACTGCTACAAATACACATGTGGCAAATGTACCAGGGACATACCCTGGATGTGGATGCGTGGAATTGTTGGATTCCTTGTATTTTTTGTATAATTTTTTATGACAAAAATAAAAAGCATTTAAAGAGATAAAAGTTGTTCGTTTGCATATTTCTCAAGCTGAAATTTCAGTCCTCTTGGCTTAGCTTCTGCTCACAGCTGTACCTGGCTGTAAAATTTCGAATTCTCCATTTAAAATATTAATATATATTAATATATATTCTAAAATACAATAAACTGAATAGAACTAACTAGACAGTTGGGAGTTAAGCATGCCCTCTCCTGTGGTGCGCCAGTAATGGCCTTATTTACAGAACAAAAGTGCCCGTTCACAGCTGATTATAGGATGTCAGCTATAAAATCCTTCAGGTCACTCAATCCCGTCTCTGGGTTCCAAAGGTAGAAATGTTAAATGACCCTTCTCAGGAACTTCTAGTGTTAAAGCTACCTTACAGATTTTAACAGATGTTCTTATTAGAGCGACTTACAAAATAACCTTGTATTCTCCATAATAAACCTTTACTCATGGCAGTACAAACACGGCCATTGTATCTAATTGTAGACATGATACTGAAAAAACAGCAATAACCAGCATATGTTGCATTTTGGACATGAGTATGCTGGTCAACCAGCTTCATCACCAGCTAAACCATAAACCGTTCATGTATTTATAAGTACACTATGATAATTAGTCTAAAAATACAGATTTTTGCCATGTAATTCTGGTGAATTTGCTACATATACACATGTAAAGTAACATAGAACCAAATCAGAAAACATACAGTATGGGAAAAAAAAACCTAAAACAAAACATGCTTTGTCTGGCCAGTTCATTTTAATTGTTAATTAACATCCGTTCCAGCATTTCAGGCCTGCAGATTGTTTTGATTTGGGGTTGTATAACATAACACAGAGTGAACAGCAAGGCGAACGCACAATGCATTATTTATAATTATTATAATAAATAATTACTTGGGTTAGGCTTTCTATACGCGTATACTTCAGCTTTACACAATGACCTACTTTTACCCGAAACATGGCCTCTCTGCTGAAGTGAGGGGGCACGGGGTGGCCAGACTGTCATATCACTGCTTCACCAAGTCATTGTTTCAGTGGCATGTTTGGGAACATCTCAAAGGGCATTTGTGCTGAGCATAAACACAATCTGACCCACTCACCTTTAGCTGTAGCTCGCAGTGGAGCATTAGGCCTCCGGCGCATCATGGCGCGCTCGCAGACGAGTGCAGAGATTTTCCTCCAATGCATTTGACCTTGCATTTTCTCCCTTCGGCAGGGTGATTTGTTGGGTTTGGTAAATTGCTGTTGTCATTCATTTGTATTTACATACACACTATTAGCACCCAGCGTAGCCTGTCAATGTCTGTGTCAATCAAGACTGCTGCGAGCCGCACGACGTCTGTGACCTACTCAAGTCTAACACCAATGGCTCTATACTTAACTGTGCTGAGAGTGGTCTGTCCCCCAAACGTTATGTGGTTAGGTTGTAGGTTTTTTTTGGGTGGTCCACTTCTGACGATGGAGAGGTCAGAGAACGGCTGAATGTTCACGGATGGGATATAGTCAGGAACCGTGTCCATACAAAATCACATTTACCTCCTAAAATGTTAACTAAATGCAAACTATGAAATCTTTGTTGCAGTGTTTTGTTTTCCTTTGTACCACCTGGGGGCTTCCTAAAATTAGAAATACTAACCAGGACGCACAATCGAACATTTTGGACAGAACCAGTTAGAATTTGGTAGTATAAACGAACTGGCTGTAATTGTACTTACCACTAGTGGTCGCCAAAGTGCACTTTTGGGCACTGAGAAGTGGTTTATGGTAGAAACGTCTGAACGAACTTTTCTTTTTTATATACCAGTATAGGAATTCATAGACACCCTTGAGCCTATACTGTAGAGGAACCACAAAAAAGCTGGAAAATCAATGGAAAAACGAAGCAAAAACATCACCATTCCAGCACTTTTGCTCTAATGGCTCTAGCAAATACACATATGCATTTCCATGTATAGTATGAACTGCTGAATGTGTGTGAGACGATGACTTTCACATCAACACCAATGAACTACCAATAGCCAGGGTCGTACAGCTGCACAACTGTTGTGCAGTGACGATTTGCACACACACACACACACACACACACACACACACACACACACACACACACACACACACACACACACAGTATTTACTGGGTTAGGGTTTCTGTAGCTAAAAATGTTTGTTCTGATTTATTCATCGTCATTATTGGCATCAATGGGCTTTTTAGTGACAAGCACACAAGGTTAAATCAAGACTAGTCATATATACAAACTCCAGGTCAGTGTTGTATAATCAGTTAAACTAGTGCGTGTCTTTGGACTGTGGGAGGAAACAGGAGGGCCCGGATAAATCCACACAGGCACAGGGACATGCAGACTAAAAAGACCCAGGTAGCTCAACCGAGGATCAAACCCAGAGCATTCTCACTGTGAGGTGACTAAATAAATGCAAACATACGCTCAACACTAAGCTCCACCCCCTTCTATGTCTCTTAACCAGTACAATAAACGATAGACCTAAATCCTAAAACCGACACCTAAGCCTTATCCCCTTACACCTATACCCCATTAAAACTCTACACCTAACCTCTTAACCCGTAGCTGAAAGACCAAATCCAAACCTTTAACCGCTACACCTAAGCCCTGAATCTCCACACGCAGTCCTAGCACTAAACCTAAACCGGACACCCGACCCTCCCTCCACCCTCCCAAACACACATGCACACACTAACTGTTTTTGCACAAGCCAGTAAAAACAGCAGACCAGCTTTTGTTTATGTTCAAGGCCAATAGAATATAGCTGGAGTGTGCATAAACAAATGCACTCACTTACACACATACACAGAAACACACACATGACATTTCCAGGACATGTGGACTTTTTCCACACATTAGCATTGAATTGATCTCCATTAGCCCTGTTTATTTCGGTTTCTCTCCCTCCTGCACTCCACTCTCTCTCTTTCTCCAGTGTCTCTGCCTCTCTCTCTCTCTCTCTCTCTCTCTCGCTCTCTCTCTGTATCACTCTTGCTTGGGGGTAAATCTGTTGTTGCCCCACACAGTGCCGTGTTGCTGATTAAATATTTGGCATTATTGCCATTCAGGTCATGTACACACAACCGAAAGAGTGCATACACTCACAGACTAATATGGAATAATGCATGTACAGAGATGTACCGAGACATTAACAAATTCACTCATGCACACACACACACACACACACACACAACCTCTGGGGAATTTTAAAGCAGAATGAAGACATTGAACATTTTCATTAGGGTTATGAGCATGGTTTAAAATGTGTTTTGTGTGCACACTTAACAACCATATTCTGTATCTGAAAGCTTCGAGCAGTTCCATGAGCTCTTGTGTTTCTTCAGCATGGTTTGGAGGCATGCCAGTTTGATCATGCCAGCCCGTGTAGGCAGGTTTCCTTGTCTTGGCACTGTATTGCCAACAAAAGCTCAGCAATGATAAATAGTTTAAGCTGGAGCTTGGTTCCTACTGCAGGGAGGTTGTGCTGGAGGACGAGCTGTCAAACATGGTTTAGAGTGGGCAGCGTTGAGGTGCAGGGTTGTCCGAGTCGAAGGGATGACTGTCTAATGCTGCTCCCTCTGCTCTCTCTCTCTCTCTCTCTCTCTCTCTCTCACACACACACACACACACATAATGTAGATGCCAATCTGTTTAATGTATAAACAGGACATAAGTAAACATTACATGGTGAGTTGGGAAAAGTCACAGGACGGTCAGCCAATCATCCCTTGATGGCGATCCTTCAAGATCCATCTGCAGCAGAAACTGTCAGATGATGGCCCTGATAGACGTGTCTTTTTTTGCACCTGTGCGTTAGACCAACCTCAACGGGATCCCCCATTCGCACAGGGATTTCTGTTCGGTGACGAGGGAAATGTTTATCAGCTGCCAGAACGTGAGGTACAGGAGCGAAGGCACCCCTCGTTGGACCGCAGACACCACAGGCAGTGGATGGATATTGACTTCACTGGTCATGGATGGATTAGTCATCGTGGACCTATGGAGCGGCCACTCAAATCGTCCGACCTCACATCACTCGACTTTTATCTCTGGGGCCATCTCACACAAATCGTGCACGCTGAGAAAATGTGCAACCGCCTTCAGCAACGCATCACAGGAAACACTCCCAGTTATTGCTGCAACGTTCTGTGTTCATACCTTTTGAGATATTGCAACTCTGATTGTGGCAGTCGATTTCTGAGACAATTCTGGTCTACTTTGATATGCTACATGACCATCCTCCCATTGGAAAAACGTGCCCTTGATCCAATATGGCAGCTTTCAAGATGGTGGCCATGTTCTGGACAAAGCCTAAGAGATAGTCCCCCTAACTCATCACTTGCTGGGGTATTCAGATATGTCATTTTCCCTTTTGTTTCTGAAATAAGACGCTGTAACACTGTAACACACTCTCCCTCTACCCCAAGGACCCGGCTTTGAGTCCTGGCAGTGACCTGTGGTCAGGTTGGGTTTCGATTGTTTTGTAAAACGAAATGAAATCTGACTTTTTGACTAGGGGAAAGAGTGAAATTATTTTAATGCTGAGCCTGTAAACCTGGTTAACAAAGTATTACAGATGAAAGTATATTAAAAGTGAAAGATAATAAGGGATAAGTAAATATAAATTAGATTAATAAAGAAAGGCAACCTTGCCATTTGTTATGTTCTGGTTTTTTTAAATATATTGTGTTTATGCCATATCCTGTGTATCATTTTTTTTAGCATATTAGAGACAAGCCTTTGTTTTAAAAAAAAACAGCAAAACATTTTAATCTTATTTGCTTGAGCAGGGAGGGGCTAGACACACCTGTGCATTGAACCATGTAGCAAAGCAAGCACCTTGTCTGCAAACTAATGCTCGACCTGACCTTGGTGGTCTGTGCTGCTCTGCGTTGTTCCTCAGTCAGGCTGCTGAATATTATTTATTCAATTCAGTTCCACTCTAAAGACATGTCAGCTCAAAGTAAAGTCACTTCTGATCAATGTTAAGTCTCGACCATGGCCACCATCCATATCTGCCTTAACAACTACAGTCATTCCAGGGCTTGCTTTTTTTTTTTCATTTGCTGCGTGCAATAACGGTCATGCATGGAAACTTTGTAAGAAAATTTTATTCAAGTTCTAGAGGTCTTTAGTTTCACTATAAAGCCAAAAACTTGATATGAAACCACTAATACGAAAGGGTTGCTAAACGTAAACATGCCTAACGGGAAATCTATCAGTCTGGACTATTGCTGTTCAGAACAAATTGTTGGGAAAAAATGGGGAAAATGATATGAAATAACGAAGGTGTTCATACCTGGTAAGCCTGTTGATAATAAAAGCCACTGTCTGTATTTTTCTGGATCACTTAAGTTGGACAAAACATTGGTGTGCCATTCCCATTCACTCTCAGAATGGACTGCTCTGAGCACATAAGCACCTTTCACCAGGGCAGAGGTCAGAAGTCATTTCCACCCACTGCTTTTCCAGTAGACTTGTTTGGTGTCGACAAATCTTTCACATCGTTGCAAATGAGGGACCACTCCCACAGTTTGCATCCTTGTTTTAGTAATAGGCTAAATACTCAATCTGTAGATAGCTTTGGACATTGACTGTTGTGCTCTTACAAACAGTATGGACTCTAGATCCACTTGGACATCTCCTGCGACTTTTAGCATTCAGGTTTCACACATAAACCATAGGAATCAAGGATGGTCTGCGTGTCCAGGTAAGACAAAATGGTAACTGTTGTGAAATATTGTAATATCTGTTTCTAGTTTGTGCCGAAGTCCTTAATTTGGTTTTGTGTCATAGCTCGGTTATCTTTGCTGCCACCAAAGGCTCTTTGAGACACTTGAGGAAAAAGACACGAACATTGAATATGGATATAAAAACTGAAAACGCTGCTATGACGGCAAAACTGCGTGGACATCTTTTTAGCAGTGATCATAGGCGTGCTTACTTTGATAGGGCGCTCTGATCTGATGGACCAACAGTGGTCACAACAAGAGATGCTTATCCCTTAGAGAAATGCTTATACACAAAGTCATCTGAATAATCTGCATAGGTCAAAGCACAGAGATGCAGTCGTTTCTGCCAGGCTCTGAGCTAAAGACTGACTCAGGGAACAGTTCATGGGCATACTGCACTGGGGGGAAATGATGTGGGGGATGAAACCAGAGCCTCTGCAGCAGAATGCCTGCCTGTTGGTCTGGCTGAATTGTTAGGGGTTTTAAAGGATATTCGATCGAGCTTTTGGAGACATCGATGAAGAGAAATACAACAGCAATGGGGAATATAAATGGCACTCTTGAGCACTCTTGTTAAACTTGTTTAAGTTAGTCAGCGACATTGCCATATTTGATCTCGACTTGCTTCTAAGACACAGCCTCTGTCTCTGAATGCGAGTTGGTGGTTTAGCCCCAGGATTTGTTTTGATCTGTCATTGCTTGTGTCTGATGACAGAATCTCTGCCGACAAGAGCAAGTAAAGCATGGTATAGAAAAGCCTGGAGCACAGTGCAAGTGCCCTTGTCCTTGTTTGCTATGGAACAAACTGCTTTTATGAAGCAGTTAATGCATTTACTTATTTCATCTCTTTTTTTTGGTATAAAGATATACCGTGTCCACTGGCCAGAACCAGGAATTCATTCTCGAAGTGTTACATTTACAACATTTTTTTTGCACACTCCCTTAAAAGTGAGAGAGACCTTGTGGTCAACAGTTCAGTACCTGAGATAGAAATGAAATCAGGATGAAGTCAGAACCGACAAATATGGAAGCAGCTGAATGTGTTAGGACGCTTTTTAACAGTCAATTAAAAGGTTTAATAACAGCTTACATGCAGCTACACACTGGGATTTATATAAATACATACACGCTCTGGACCCTCTCAGAAAGTCTGAAGTTTCAAAGCCATTGGAGGTCAAGAGGATCCCCCAAGAACTGCTGGACAATCTGACCATGTCCGTGCCCCATCGCTGTCAGGGTGTTCTGGCACTCTGGGGTGACCATACACCCTACTGAACAGTCAATGTGGGGGCACTCTGGTCCAGTTTAACCTGCTTCTGTTCACCCCCATGAATAATAAAATTGAGTTTGCACCTTATACAACTTTCCTTTGCATTTCTGATTATGTTGTTTGATGAAGCAAAATGGAATGCTTTCTTTTTTTTAATTTGCATCAAATATAGAAGCAATTTACTTGCTTTTAAATTACAATCCTGAGTTAATGGGATGGAACCAAATCAATGGGAATGTAATGATACCGTACGTTCTATTAGTATCGGATCAAAAGTGAAATGGTGTGACTTTTGGGAGAACTGGGCAAAGTGATGCATGGCAGAACTCAGCTGTCACAAGTGAGACTCGTCATAAAATCACCATTCCACTTCAAATTTCCTTCAACAAGACAACAGTTCACACAAACAACCCAAGGCAGTGTTTGTAGATGTCCAAAGAAACAATAAAACCCAGTGTTCATCGAGACCGGCATGACTTGTCAAAACAAGTACACGACATCAGAGTAAAAGCCCCAAAGAATCTGCTGTATATTTCAAAACCACCATTATGCAGGCAAAGTCTACCCTGTCCTGAGCCTTCTCCAGTTCAGGCATGGGCTTAGAGAAACCGAGCGTGAAATCCAAGCAAGGAGAGAAGCTGAATTTAGAACCTGATATCCTACAAACTCACCACTAATCCCGCTCATATCCCTGATGTCAGTGACCACAGGGTCTTGCTTAGGGGTCATGCTGTCATAATCACTTTACAGTGTGCACTGTTCCATTCCCTTCCAAGCATGCATCCACATGCCTCCCACCTGGGCCCTTTAAGAATGCTTATCAAGAGGAAGTGTTCACATTCTTTGTGAGGTGGTTTTACTTGAACCTGATCTTTTTAGGGCACTAAGAGCCCTCAGTGTGAAGTAAGAGTAGTTCTCGTTTTGAAACGGACCAGAATATTCTTGCACTTTCTTTTCGGCTCTTCACGGACGGCTGTTCCCATTGTGTCCTAATGAGGTTTTGAGGTTTTCTTAGGTCAGCCGGGAGGAATGTTGCTTTCAAACTGGTCTTGTCTTTCACCATTTCATTAGGTCCACTTTCACGTCTAACTCACACGTGTGTTTTAGTTTACTTTAGAAAGACGCACCAGTTAAGTAGTTGGGTTCTATCTGACATGGAGTAGCACTGAGCACTGGATACAGAAATGGTTCGAGACAACAATTCTGATGTTACATTGTGTGAGTTTCTTTTTTTTGTTTCACTGGAGGTCGAGGGTCTTGAATGGTTACATGTCAAAAATAGCAGAAATGACAAAATAGGTGCCTTTTATTGGTGGTTATGTCATTCTGCATAGACACTAGTCCTTTTTCGACACTTTTTCTTTTCCATAGATGACTGCCTTATTGTAATGAGCTTCCCTGGTGTGTTTGCTCGACCACAGATCCAACTGTGTAGGCCTGGAGGGACTCTGAAATTGGGACGATGAGTTAGAAGAATGAACACAGACATGGCAGGCAGCACTGGAACTTAAATCTACATTTGGTGAACTGTGGTATCCAAGCAGTTAGGGTTCTGGACAATTGACCAGAAGGGTTCAGGGTTCAAAGCTCACTTCTCCCAAGCCAGCACCATTGTGTCCTTGAGCAAGACCCCTAGCTCACAGTTGCTCTCTGGGCAATTCATGGGTCACGGTCTGGGGCAGGGGTGCCAGTTACTTACAAAACACTTTATTTACTGTAATATGAGGGCATGCCCGCTCTGTGTGCACCACCACAGACCCAGCCTCCTACACCCAAAGAACTCAGTGTCCTGGAATAGTGATTCGCATGCTGCCTCTGGCAAAGTGACAGCTGGATTGCAATTCATAGTCCAGGTTAAAGATCTAGCACTGAGTTGATTGAGAATTCAAGTAGCTGCTTATCTTTTACGTCGCATATTGCAGCACTTACGAGACCGCATCTTTTCAAGAACTGTATTTTTAATGCAAATCCTATATTGAACTGGTTGTGCATTTTGTGCCTGAACTTGCTCCCATAATCTCAGCCACTGTTCATCTAATATTTGCTCATCACCCATTTAAACACACAAACCCTGAGGCCATTTTTTTTCACAACCCCAGAGACACTGAATTTTTAGGACATGGAGCGCTTTGTGTCGGTACACAAGCAAATGCACTCATACAGTGTGTTTTGGCTGCGAGTGTTTGTGGATGTTTCTTGCTTGGCTGGAGCTTGCGAGTGAAATTACCCAGCAGGCACCGCTGGGCAGCTTTGAGAGCTTGAGTTTGTCTGTACTGGGGATGGCTGTCTCAGTGCTGTAAATATTGCATAACGAGGATTAGCCTATCTGTCAGGCTAGAAACCCGATTGTACTTTGTGTACCAACACTGTGGAACAGCTCAGGCTGGCACAGCAGTGAGGATTATTTAGCAGTCAATCTAAAACACTCGAAATATTATAGAATCCTCTGCCAAGGAGATACATGCGTTTTATTTTTAATTGATAGCTGGTGATTTTTCAGTCTTTTATTAGAATACAACCAGCAAATATGGTACGTAATATTAAACATCACAACACAAAAACAACTAGGCAACAGTGTCTGGTGTTTTGGGTGACCTTCCCTTACCCTTGATTAACAGAAGCATCTGGCAGCTTCATCAGGATGCCAAGTTGACCTGATCAGGAATGGTCTTTTTGGAAGGGAAGCAACAAGAAACCACTTTATTTGAAAGAGGGACAGCTTGAAAAGTCAGGATATGTTAAAGCTTCATAAAGGATACAAATCTGAAAGATTCTTCACATGCGGAAGGGGATGGTTTTGGTCCTAATAAGGGGCTGGTACGATTAATCGAACATGCCCTATGTTAGAAGACGGGACGTGCTATA
>JAUZST010087886.1:0-19799 GCA_034779995.1 Parotocinclus haroldoi
ATATATAATTTAATTTAATTATATTTTTTCTCTGGTTTCAGGTGTAGTCATAGCTGTGGTTTTCATAACACTATGCATGGTTGTTGTGATGGCACGCTTCCTGTACCAGCACAGGCAGGACCGAAGAACCACCAGCATACAAGAGAAGGAGCAACGGTGTAGCCTAGAAGCTGCCTACAGGGCAGAACTGCACCTGAACCAGTCCATAAGAGAAAGTATGAAGGAGTACTACATCTAATGAACGTTAAAGCCTTTAGCCTATCAGTCATTCCTGCCTGTTGTTTGGTATTTTGCACGCATGTGGTGCAGATCTCATCTAGCACAGGCTACGTGGATAGGGCCCTACATGACTGGGGCTTTGGAAACTGTAGGAATCTGCAGATCTAGGTAGGTAGTAGCTAGTAGATGCCTATCCTGCTGGCTCAGATGAGCAGGCCTGGGCTGTGATTTATGATAATGGTGTTATCAGGATTGTCCCTGCATTTCTGAATTAGTTGGTTATATTCCATTGCAATTTATTTTTTATCTTCTTATTATTTATGGTTTCCCCTAATATTGACTGATTGACTGATTAATTGCCTTAAAATACATCCCTCAAAAACCATCTCTGCTGAGCTGGACATGAACAATAAAAATGCAAACACCTACATATAGATTTTTTTCATTATGCTTATTTATTTTTTTTAAACTGGTTTGAATCTGGCCCCTAAAATATTCCTAAAAGTTGTCAACAATCAAGAACTGTTCAAAGTTGGTACAATGTTATGCTAGTGAAAGAATGTTGACATATTCTCTTTGTATGACCTACAAAATAGCTTACACTTTAAACGTAACTATTAAAAGATTGTTATTGTTAAATCTACACAACACTTGTTGTGATTTGGGAGACTTATGAATGTGATTATGACGATATGGGTTCTAAAAATTGATTAACTGAAACTAAAAAAGTTTAGTCATATCTGCCCAGGGTGTGTTGATTTATTTTCATCTTAATTATATTTTAACACATTATTTTCTATCAAGTTATTATCTTTCCTTTTTCTTTTACCATTTAATGTTTTGCTATTCATTTTAAGTTAAATATCAGAGTATATGTTAGAATTATGAGAAATGGTCTGAATAAAATTAAAACAGTTGACTCATAGATGTAGAGTTGTGCTAAGCAGTGCTATAACTTGCATGTTCTCTGGGAAGCTGACTAATGCTTACGTTTATTCAAATTTATTCAGACTATCCATTCAATAAAACACATAACCATCTTAACTGAGATTTTTATTTTGTTGTCATGTCATTTTTATTTACAAAAGAAAGTTTTTCTAAACTTAATGGAAGTGTCCTTTAAATATTATTCCCTCTTTTCTATATTAACTTATATGGAATATTTTAGGCCTGTTTTGTATAACTGTACAGCTGCATTGTAAATAAATATATATTTAATAAAACAGTGCTTTGTTACCAGTTGTGTTTGCTGATTTTAACAGTTAACAGGGGTAGAAGTTATTCACAGTTTATGAGTTCAAACATTTACAATTTGCCACCTTGAATTAAAGAATTAATTATTTACTGCTCAGCTCAGCTATATGGTACTTCATAAGTCAAACACATTTACTAAATGCTTTGACCAAATTCATTAATTTTTTCACTTTCTTATCCATTTAATTCTGGACAGTGTCATGGGAGAGCCTGCGGCATAGGATGCAAAGCAGGGAAAACTCTACCGACAGGGTGCCAATCCATCATAGAAATTATATAAATGTAAAAGTTAAAAAAAGACATTAATATTGAAGCATCAATCAGTCATTCAATGTCTTATCCTCTTACCCTAGTAAGGGTCGCATGAGAGCTGGTGGCACAGGGCAAAATGCACTCCCAGACACACACATTCACGGCACTTTGGAAACTCCAATTACCCTTACAAGCATGTATTTAGGATGTGAGAGGAAACCGGGGTACCCAAAGAAAAGCCAAACAAGCACAGAGAAGACATGCAGACTCTACAGACTCCATGCAGGCAGAGCCCAGGGTTGGGAATCTTTGTGGAAGGTCCCCGTTAGTGATAGCTTACCTTGATATTCCATTAAACTTTTGTGAAGCGATACAATACGGAGTCACATTTACAAATGCCAACTTTACTGTGCAAAAGTTTACCATGTCCAGCATTTGAGATATACCATCACACAGTAGAAATGCACTGTAGTCAGACAAACCTCTATTCCTTTTTTATTTTGTAAGAAAAAAGAATGGATGACATGTTCTCTGGACAAAATACCTGGAAAAGACCATACAGACTCCATCCAGTTATCAACAAGAAGTCAAAAATCTCTAAATATTAAGTTACACTGATTCCCAATCTACCAACCACAAGATAATCAGCTGTTGCTTCATTTGTTCATTAAAATGAATTAATTTATAGGTAGAACCATAATCAGCTGCATTCAATATAAATAATGTTCCGTTTTAAAATACCACAATCTCACTTTAACTACAAAAACTTTAAAACAAACGTGTGTACCTTCACAACTGTAAAAGATTCAAAGAACACAAGCATCTGAAAAAAATTTAAATAAACAGGTATGCATGACCTGCAACGCATTCTGAAGGCCACCCAGAACGGCTTCTGGTGATGCTTTCCATCTACATATGATTAGTGATTAACAACAAAATTCACACAGTCTCTTATAAGTTAATAAATGAAATGTAACTGCATGCAGTCCACAGGGTAATATAAACCAAGTGAATGTAAACAGACTGAACAGTATGCTTTAAGTACTGCTCAAGTTGATAACCTTCATGTAGCAATTTTAAATTATATAATTGTTTAATTGTTTTAGCTATTTAGAGTCAAATCGCTGAACAAAATCTGTAATACCCTGCTGATCTAGAATATGCTTAAAATAAAAACTTAGAAATTCATATATTTAAGCATTTTAAGCAAGAATCCAGAAATTCAGCTAGCTGCTTATTTCCAACATGCTCAGTATGTTAATTAGCTTGTAAACTAGTCAGTTGTGTATGGCACTTTTGAATATGCAATGTTGTATATTCAATTTGTGAAGTACATTCATGTTTCATTTCATTTTTTGACATAATCACGTGTTTTACACACATTTAAAGGTAGAATCAGAAGGAATACTCTGAAAAAAACTTTGTGACATTCTACTTATTTCTATCACATCATACTTAAATTTATTATATATAATTAATTCATTTCATAAATGGCACTTTCTTAATGTTGGCTTCTTAGTTCTTAAAATTGACATGGGGTGGTGTCTTTTTCACAACAACAACACAACTGCTTTATCACCTAACCTTAAAAAAGAATAACCAGGCCAGAGTGTTTGTCCTGAATATATATTATGTTTACTACCATTTGTGGGCCATAACATTAAGTGCTTTTAAATGCAGTTAATATTCCAATCATAGCCTGATGTGATTATTTAAGTTGTCAAGTATGCAGCATAATCCAATCTAGAAATCAGATTAAATAATCCGATAAAAGGAGTAATTGGAGGACAGTAATAATACGGTAGCATGAATACCAGTGTAGTGGTGTGGCTAGCGGAAAATAATCATGGTTTACATGTCTGTTTACTCTGGTATTTTGTAGTTATTGGGTTATTAAGTGAATGCAAATGCACTCACTGACTGTCTATGAAAACATGAGATTACGATTAATACAAACACATCACAAAGTTTCTTCTCTATATTTAACATTGCAAACATTTTGTGGATTGACTTCTTGCAGTCTGTTTTAGGCTCTGTTATGGACCTTGCTCAGGGGTCCTTAGCAGAGTTGCAATTTGATCTCAGACCCCTCTGGTCAATAGTCCAGTTCCTTAACCACTAGGTTAACCTAGGCCTCAACAGTTCTCAAGTCATTTGGTCATTTAGCACACACCCTTATCCAGGTCTTACATCAGAACATACATCTGATACAATTTTACAATCCAAGCAATTCTTGGTTACAGGATTTGCTCAATGTGCCAAAAGTGATAGCTTTTTTGTAGAAGTGGGATTTGAATACTGTGCCTTCTGGTCTATAAGTCAGTACCTTAACAACTAGGCCACCACAGGTCTAGTCTATTCTCTCTGTATTAGATATTGGGTACAACACATTGTAAACGTTCAGATCTAATTTTTTGGTATCTCTCCAAGGATGGCAAAATATCATCTGAAACTCACAGTTTCAGATCACAGTTGTCAATCACTTCACTACAGAGCATTTAGAATGCTGCAATCCATCCACATGTCAAAGTATTCTCATGTAACTCCTTTATTGAGCAGTACCCTGTTGTTGCAGCCAGGGTCAAAACCCTTGAATTTTCTGAGGTGGAGCCAGGTCACTCAGGTCAAGTCAAGTCAAGTAGATTTTATTGTCATTTCAACCATATATAGTCGTGTACAGTACACAGTGAAACAAAATAACGTTCCTTCAGGACCATGTTGCTACATATAACAATAGACTACACAATAAAATATAAGCGTACAGGAGCAAACAATTTACAATAAATATGCAGTAAGGTTTACTTGAGTGCATTTTAGAATAATTGTAAACATCAATTTCCTTTTTCCAGCCACTTATTGCTACTTGTCCCAACTTTTTGGAGATTTGTTGACACTGTGAAATTTTGAAGTGTCATATTTTCAATTTAAAATGTTACATTTACTTAGATTAAACTTTTGATCTGTCATTTATGTTCTATTACAAAATGTCAAAATAAAATATTGACAATTGCCATCTCCACATCATTGTATTGTTTTTATTCACAATTTGTTTAGTGTCCCACCTTTTTGGAATCCGCTTTGTAGTTCTGGTTACAGTTCTGTAGTGTGAGACCCACTCGAACACCTCCAATGGACAGCCCTCTCCTCTTTATAAAGCCTTTGCTATTGGCAATCCATTAACCCCCTTAGCTTCTCCTCTCAGGGTGCACACAGTTGACTGGAGGCTCCTTGTCAAAGTGACCCACAAGAAAACCACCATTACCACCACACTTTCGGGTTCCCCGCAGACTGTTATCTTGGGATTCCCGATGCTGAAGAAACACAACCCGAGAGTCAAGTGGGGCTGTGCCCACTGCGTGCACCACCCCACCCACAGACAAAGTTAGCCCATCTATCAGCCGCCAACATCATCAACATTATGCTCACCGCCATGCTCTCCTACCATCTTCGTCACCAAGGCCACTGTATATACCATCCTTTGGTGCCATTAAGACATGGGGCACATGTTGGTACCTAACACATATAACAAGACAAACGGGAGAGAGAGGAAGAAAGAGCGAAAGGAATCAAAACGGGTATAGAAAAGGACAGGACCTCGGAATCTCAGGAGGGAAAGAAACGCAAAGACAGACAGGTGTTTAAATAGGAGAAGAAGAGGGGTGACGGCAGCGCCATCTGCAGGCGGGAGGTGCCCAGGGAGAAGGCAGAAAGTAGAGATTATCAAGAAGCAATTTTATCCTGACAATCACTGCACCAAGAAAATTCACTGCATGATCCAGCTGAAAGAATTGCCCATAATACTAGTCATACATTTTACACTTGCTGATTATCTTAGAATGTGGATAGACCTATAGGCAAGACAGTCATCTAAATATCCTTGCACATTGATCAGAATATCCAATATGTTTAATAAATGAATTACCTTGGGAGAGACAATGGCAGCAATTGTTATTGTGTCCGATTTATATGGCTCATTTATTCTGCAATGTGGAGACAATATCTGTATGTAGTGATGGGAATGGGAGGCTGTAATAGGGACAGAATTGATTTCCTGCTGTATTAGAAAATTGCTATTGCAAATATGTTAGCTAGTGAATGAAGAAGTGGCATTTTGGATCAATTACATTGAGCAATATGATGGTTCAATATGAAGCAGTGAACCCAATTATTTTCTATATACTCCTTCAGCTGGCAATCAAATCCATGGAGCTACAGAAGACAGATCCACCACAAAGTTCTGCAGAAGATTTTTGAAAACCTTCAGTTATTAAATAATTGGAAAGCTTCCACAAACATAGTTGCGCTCAAATCACACTTGAGGATTATCTATCTTCCTATTTTGGACAAAAAAAAGTAATAAAAGAGTTACAAGATTTTACAGTTAGTGTTATAGCTATTAGTTATGTCTATAAATGTGATATTCAATGACATCAAGGTTCATCAAAACTGTTACTGTGTCTATGATAATTATCTTGTCATCTTTCATCTGTAATTGTCCTTTTTTCGTCCCCCTGCTGATATCATAAGACTGCCGACTTGACGAAGTAAAAAAAAATGCAGTTTACTGTACTAAATATAACTGTTTATGGAAAGGAATCTAAGCACTGCATAAATCATGCGATCATATGCTGATCCTTTTAATCATCTTTGTATTTGTCACACGCTTCTGCTCTCTCACCCGTGAAGCTTAAAGTACATGAATATGCAATAAGCTGTCAAAGGAATTTAGAATATAACCACAAGCTTTCCACCACACCCTTGTTGAGGAGAAAAGAGTATATTGTTGAGTCTGAGAGGCTCCCCTTCAGCAGAATGTGTGAGTTAAGTCTTTTACATAGCACTCCACAAGTGTGAGATGAGTGTCTGAGTGACAGGTCATTACTATTTAATCTGTGAAGACCCACAGAGTGACATGGGTTTAAAATGGCCACCTCTACTTAGCAGCTTTATCAAGGGTGACAGCATTGCCAGACCCCTAATGCTGCACAGATGGTTTAGAACGCCATGTCACCATTTGTCATCAAAGCACTCAGAGTGACAGTATTTCCACTGACAGAATATAAATGAGGAACTCGTTTAAATGTGTTAGAATTGCCTGTACTCAAATGTCTGACAAAGACATACGGAACACTCCAGGCAATAAATCACTACATGGGTAAGAATAAGTAACACAATTGCATATCTATACAAGTATACAGCATGGAGGTCTTATAGGAACAGGGGAGAGTTGTTAGTATTACCTCATATACATTTCAGTGGGATTTACACACCAAAAAAGTATGGGTACTGGGCAACATCATTTAAGTCACTATGCTGAAAACAACCAGATGGCTAGTTGCGAAAAATAAACTGCTTAATTTGTGAATGCATATATTCTCTGCAAACCTTAAATGCAGGTCTGTGTAAGAACATGCTGGAAGCAGCCAATCTCCAAAACCTGGTCCGAAGCCAAGTTTGGGCTTGCATACCGAAGAAAAAGTGATGCTGCTGCAATCTGAACCTTGTACTGGGCAACAGCAGTGTGTAGTGTAGGTTGTACATAAATGTACTGAACTAAAGCCTGACAATCTAATTCCGTATCATTCCACAAATCACCCTAATTTAAATCCTTTTATATGATATAAAACGATGACAACAGGACACTTGTACTAGATGGGAAGTGTAGGAAGTGTAAAATACAAACAAACTTTATATTTTAGAAAAGCATTTGCTTTTTCACAGCAATCATACATTTAAAGATAAATCTGTTATATTATATATTGATCAAGCATTGTACAGTGTTTAAATGGCTTTTAACTACCATGCTGACTGGCTAGCAGAGTAGTGACATTGTCAGCTGTCGGTCTAAATGTAGGTGATATGAATGAAATACTGTATATTCCATTGCACAAGACTGCTAAGCAATCTCATAAGAGCCATTGGTATATTAGTTAAACTTTGGATTTTGCATGTAGTATTGTGTATCATAACATCTGTCCACTGAAATCTGATTTCCATTAGTTCAACAATAGCAAATTGATGCTTTTTTGATATTTGGGTACTGACAGAATTGACTGCGATGCGTTCATTTGTTTGAAACCTATGGAATTTGCAATCAACATAATAGTTAAAGTAGTTTAAACTTCTGCATTTCACATCTGCATTAACTAATTTTCTCACACTTGATAATACTTTTAAATTTGTGTAGTTGACTTATATTTACAAGACATTTAATTAATCTCATACATTCATAAAATATGAATTGTAACAATCCGTTTTTGTTTCAAACATGTCAGGTGCTGAAATTTGCCTTTGAATAAAATAAATAAAATTACAACTTTAAAATTACAACAGAGCTGTCTCACTAGTGTTCATCTCCATGGCAAAGTGGGGATAAACAGTATTTTTGGAGAAGAAAGTTAAGGAATTGAAGCGCTTCCACAGCTCTTAAGATTTACAGCATGTTATGTGTGTCTTGATAAATACTCAACATGCTATATGGCAAGTGTGATTGTCGCACCTACGCTCTGGTCAGTGGACCACACCCGCACACACTCACGATCACCTGCTCCCTCTTATTAACTGCACACACCTGAACCTCATTTAGGACTCACCACATATATTCATCCAGGTCGCATCCCCCTTTGCTAAGTCTCTTGGTCACACCCGAGTTCTAAGTGCTCTATGTTGGTTATCTCGTTATACTTACTGTTGCCTATCTGATCCGTTTCCCATTTCTGATTTTCACCTTGCCCTTTTGGATACTTCTGTGATGTTTTGTGTTTTTACCCAGGACTGTTTTTGAAATACGTGTTTGCCTGCCGTTTTGGATAATAAAGCCTGGTATTTAACAATGCTGCGTCTGTCTCCGCCATCTTGTACGCCGCGTCACATTAAAATTAGCAGGAAAATGGAGGCAGCAGCTGCTTCTGCTGACGGTCATTCTGCCGTTAGCGATCCCCTACAGTAGCTTCACAACCAGCTTTTAGAGTGTTGTGTTGTGCGAGTGTTTAGAGGCTGTGCGCCAGTTTATGGTGAATCAGCAGGATCTAAGTTCGCTAGCTTGTCCCACTCCCAGCAGCGGCAGTACCGCTTCCACCCAGTCCACCTTGGTCCACCACGCCTACGGAAGCCTATAAGATCTGACAAACCTGACAAATATGATGATAATCCTAAGAAATGCCAAGGTTTTCTTCAATGCGATCTGTATTTTTCTTATTCTCCTCCCGATGCCGATGCGGTTCGGATCGCCATCATTATCCTGCTGGCGCACCCCAGGTTAGTACATCTCCGTGCCTTACATCATTTACCATACCTGTGACACTCCTCCTGCCTGATACCAATCTCAGTGAAACTCCATAGCAGAACACCTGGCCACCTCAGCAAAGATCTCCTGCTCCCACCTCTCCACAAAATGCTGGGTCACTGCCGCTAATGGACAACTCCTAGGACCTGGTCTTTTCACCCGTATCACGGACTCCATCCTCCTCCAAGTCGGCGCCACCCACTTTAAGATTATTTCATTCTTCCCTTTGGATTCCCTCACCCATTCGGTGATCCTGGGCCTCCCCTGGCTCCGTCAGCATTATCCAGTCATCTTCTGGTCTACGAAGGAGCTCGTCAGGTGGTCCTTTGCCTGTTTTCAGAACTGTCTCCACCTTCCATCTGTCCAGGTGAATTCAGTACAGTCAGCTGCTTTACCGCCTAATGTTCCCCAGGAATACAGGGACCTGACTCTGGTCTTTGGGGAGGGCACCCCCACAACCCTTCCTCCTCACCGGCCTACGGCATACGACTGTGCTATTGAATTACTGGAGGAAGCGACTCTCCCTAAGGCTCGCCTATACCCCCTTTCTCCTGCCGAGGAGGCAGCCATGAATACATACATGGAGGAGTCCCTTCACCTTGGCAGACCTGTTCCTCAGACCCTGTATTAATTATCGCGAGCTAAACAAGATCACCAAGAGGTATATGTACCCTCTCCCCCTCGTGCCATCGGCCTTAGAACAGCTCTGGACGGCACGTTGGTTCACCAAGCATGAGTGCTTACAACCTAGTGCAAATCAAGGAAAGGGACGAGTGGAAGACTTTAGTACCAGCTCCGGCCATTACGAGTACCTAGTAATACCCTTCGGCCTGGCTAATGCACCAGCCATCTTCCAGTCCTTTATGAACTATGTGCTTCAGAATATGATGGGCCGGTTTTGTCACTGTTTATTTGAAGGATATCCTAATAATCTAATCTAATCTACTTGGCCAAACTCAAGTCCCACATCACCCAGGTCAGACTAGTGCTCCAGGGACTGCTAGAGAACCAACTCAGGGTGAAGGCGGAGAAGTGCACGTTTCACACGCAGTCAGTGACCTACCTGGGTTACGTTATTTCCCCCAAGGGGTGGCCATGGACGACACTAAGATGTCCGTTGTCCTCTCCTGGCCCCATCCGCGGACTGTCAAGGACTTCAGCACTTCCTGGGCTTTGCTAATTTCTATAGATGCTTTATTAGGAACTTCAACCGGATTGTGGTCACCCTCACGTCTCTCCTAAAAGGCAAACCTTGCTCCCTCCCCTGGTCTACACAATCTGAGGATGCTTTCCAGAACCTAAAGGTAACATTCACCCAAGCTCTGGTACTCGGACACCCTGATCCTAGTCGCCCCTTCATGGTTGAAGTTGACGCCTCTTCCATTGGGGTCAGGGCTGTCCTCTCCCAACGTCTCATGGAACACCCAAAACTACATCCTATATATCCACATACTACATACTGGCCTTTTGCTCTCACAAGCTCACTACAGCAGAGAAAAACTGACGTGAGAGATCGGAAGCTGCTTGATAACCAGCATCTTAAATAGAGGAAGAAGTAGATGTCAGCTGCACCACCCGTGATGTGGGACGGGAGGTGCCCTGCGAGAAGGCAGCAAGGTGAGATTTCCGGGAAGCAATCCCATCATGACACTTGAGAGTTTGACCACACATGACACCCTTTTTCTCTCACAAGCTCACGTCGGCAGACAAAAACTGACGTGGGAGATTGAGAACTGCTTGCAGTGAAACTTGCCCTGGAGGAATGGAGACACTGGGTGGAGGGAGCCCAGCACGCCGGGCTCGTTGGGCCCTTTTTTCTCAAAGTTCAACTTCATTATTTCCTATCAATCGGAACGCGAAAGTGGATGCCCTGTCAAGTAGTCATGAACCCTCCTCAGACTCAACAGAGCCTTTGGAACCCGTCCTGCCGGCAACATGTTTCATGGGTGTGATCCAATGGGAGCTGGTGCAAGAACTGGATGAGACCCGGACATGCCCACCTGTGGAAGCTCCTCCTAACAGGAAGTATGTCCCGCAGTGTTTTTGGGACAGGCTCCTGGTGTGGGCTTACCTTTCTCTGCTTTTGGGACACCCTGGGGAATCACGGACTCAGCATCTACTGGCATCGCGTTTTTGGTGGAAGACCATGCATAAAGATGTGCACGCATTCGTAATTGCCTTGCCCCCTGCCCATCCTGGAATGTTTCTACTCTCACCTGGCACTGGGTTTTTTGATGGACCTTCCCCCATCTGCAGGACATACCACCATCCTTAGCATCGTGGACCGTTTCTCCAGGGCGGTAAGACTCATTCCCCTCTCCATGTTGCCTACTGCCTTTGAGACTGCTGAGGTATTGTTTTCTCGGGTCTTCACTTTGTTTGGCATACCGGAAGTTATCTACACAGATCGAGGCCCCAGTTCTGCAGTCTACAGTTGCTGCGTGAGAGGGCAAAATGATAAAACCAAAAGGCAGACGTTAAAAGCAAGTGTGTTTAATATATACAGTGCAGGGTGAAATGAAAATACTGTAGATCTATATACAGTGCTACTGAGGAAAACAGGAACTAAACACAAACAAGGCAAATGGGAAAGAGAGAAAGAGCAAGAGGAATCAGGATCAATAAGAAAGGGAGCACAGAAACTCTAGGGAAAAGAAGATAACCAGCATCTTAAATAGAGGAAGAAGAAGTAGATGTCAGCTGCACCACCCGTGATGTGGGACGGGAGGTGCCCTGGGAGAAGGCAGCAAGATGAGATTTCCGGGAAACAATCCCATCATGACACTTGAGTGTTAACTAGAACTAAAAAGTTTGACCACACATGACAACCTTCCCACTGTAAAACCTGCCATTGATCCAATATGGATGCTTTCAAGATGGAGGCATCCTGACTAGAAGATCCTCACCCATTACTGGTTATTGTTGTATTTAGATATGTCATTTGTCACAAATGTTGCTCAGCTAACCACCACAGACAAGATAGCTATAGTTATTTACTGTAGTTACACAGCAATTTACTGGCAACAGTGATGTTATTGTACAAAATAATACTGTAAACAAAGATTTTTACTGTAACTCCTACAGCAATAAAGTGTTAACACATTACAGGTCTTTATTGTAAAAAAGCTCTACACTCACTCCCGGTCCTTCCACAACATTTCTATTAAACTAAGTTCAAGATTTTGACTTGGTCATTACAAACAAGTTTAATCTTATTAAACAATCCTTTGATAAAACTACTAGTGTGCTTAGGGTTGTTTGAATGGATCTATTGTGATTAAGTTCAGAGATAGGCATCTGGACACTTTTCTTGGGAATTTGTTAG
This sequence comes from Parotocinclus haroldoi, assembly GCA_034779995.1. Classification (NCBI taxonomy): domain Eukaryota; kingdom Metazoa; phylum Chordata; class Actinopteri; order Siluriformes; family Loricariidae; genus Parotocinclus; species Parotocinclus haroldoi. The sequence goes on from JAUZST010087886.1 coordinate 12,336, forward strand.
TATAATTTAGAATTCTCTGTTCTACATCTACATCTACATTACACGCTGCATCCACAAAGTAACCAGCATTGTAGATGACCAAACACATCCCTGACACACACTCTTCACCCTACCTACTACCATCTGGGAAAAGGTAAAGGCGTTGTTTAGTGCCACATTGTCGCACACACTCACAGGGCGCTCGGTCTTCCGTTCGCTGTAGTCCGTTTGTAGTCAGTCGGTAGCTTCCTGGGGCTTATAGTGCAGACAGACGCGTATGGGGGAAACCCCAGAGGTATTTTCTGGTTCAGGGACAGAATCAGGGTTTCTCTTCCTGTCCTACGTCGGCAGGTAAGCCGAGCCTCACTCCGGCCAGCTGCGCGACTCAATTTGAGATACGCCCCATTTCGGCTACTTTGCGCGCCTCGTGCACTCGAGCTTGGACTCGCCCCCTGGCTTCCCGGAGCTCCTACGTGCTCCTTGATTTGGGAAGTGTCCCGAATCAGCGCCTTCTCCTGCTTGCTGCACGTCTGCCCTCTGCCATTTCAGAACGCACTGCCGCCGATTCATGCGCGCACCAGCTGTGGGTGCCAATCCTATTTGGGATGCAACACAGCTGTGCGACTTTTGCCCTTTTTGTGTTTTGTAATATGGAGCCTTTTGCTCTGCCTCTTTAGTTATTATTCATATTATACGTCTTGAAGTTCCATCTTTCCAGCATCCTTGGATCCTAACCGTTTCATAACAGGGCTTTTTCGTAAAACGCATGCTGAAATATTGAGCACTCTAGCACCTCCCTGAGACAATGGCATTTGTGTTTGTAATTGTCTTGTGCATCAAAATTATGGAATGTATTATGTTCACAACTTGTGTTTCAGGTGCAACATACTGGCAATGGTTCTGCACAGCCTTACCTATCCTTATTGCTTTCATCCTGGCTCTGTCTGCTGTGCCTGTATGACCTCTATCATCATACAAGTTCTTTAAAAAGCAGCATATATCCAGCCTGAATGATTACAGACCAGTTGCCCTAACATCTGTAGTAATGAAGTGGTTTGAGAAACTTTTACTTTAACACCTTAAGGAAATGACAGATCAGGACCATCTGCAATTTGCTTGAGGAGCCAACAGGTTTGTTGACAATGCCATCAATCTGCTTCTGAATCCAAAATTTCCTGACCAATAGGAAGCAATACATCTAGATGGGTGATCACATTTCAGACCCTCTCTTCCATACCACAAGACCTCCAGAGAGTTGTTTGCTATCCCCACTGCTCTACTCTACTGATACTAATTCCTGAATTTCAAACAGTGACTGAGTTACATTTATTACATTTGCTCATATCAGAATATTTATATTTAAGTTTAAATATATGCATGGATGTGAATTTATATTTGTATAAAAATAACTGAGAATGCTGTGTGGAATACCTTGAGATCCTTTGAATACATAACTGAACATAAGAGACATTGTTAATCATTAAATTTACACTAAATTGTTATGTACAAAATTCAGCTAGGAGACACATCACCCACTAACAGTGGGTGCTTCCTGGGGTATAAACTAGAACATAGGGAATCATGAGATCAGGATGACGTGTGAGAAAATTGCTCACATTAGTAAACACATTAATAAACTATTTCAGTATATCTTTTCATGTGGCAACACTGGAGATATGACACTTTGAAACAATGTAAAGTAGTCAGTGTACAACTTGTATAAGAGTGTAAATTTGCCGTTGTCACAGCCCACGGAAGGATTACAAAGCATGGCTGGATGATGTGAAGTGCAGGTTTGTTATATCATACTGGTTATATCACAGAGGCTGGTGCGGAAGTCTGGAGGCATGTAGGACTTCTGTGCTGGGAACTCACTGGAAGAGGTCAAGCATGTCTCTAGACCTAAACCTTATTGAGCATCTGTGGGGCATTCACACAAAGAAAGAGAAGTGCAAGGTCTCCTAACATCCACCAGCTCCATGTAGTCATGGAGTAGTGTAAGAGGATTTCAGTGGCAATTATTCCATTTCCTGAACTCCATGCCCAAGAGAGTTAAAGCAGTGCTGGACACTTTGGGTACAATTTTTCCATTTTTATTTAGGGAGTACTCACTTTTGTCATCAGTGGTTTAGACTTTAATGGCTTTGTGTTGAGTTACTATGAGGGCGCAGCAAGTTTAGACTGTAATACAAGCTGTAGACTGACATTTACATTGTCATATCTTCAGTGTTCTCACATGAAAAGATATAATAAAATAGTAACCAAAATATAAGGGGTGTACTCAGTATTATATTAGCTGCTGCTATGATACGGGTAGGTGGATTCAGGTGTGTAGCGTGCCAGCCCAAAAGTGTAGGGCTGGAGTGAACCATTGGTGTTGTAAATAGTATTGACAGGTTGTGGTTGTGTAAAGTGGCCCTTAGTGTGCCCTACGATGGATTGGCGCCCAGCCTAGGGCTGTTCTTGCTCTTGCGCCCAGAGTTGCCGGGTGGGCACCCTGGGTGGATTAAGGGGAAGATAATGGATGGATCGCTAATGCTGTCATGTTAGATGCAATGTCTAAAACATATTTTAGGGTTCTGCATTTTATTACTTATTTCCTATTAGTCTGCACAGAAATGTTACATAATTGATGCTGAACTTTCAACGCACTGTGTTTAGTAGCCTACGCTGTGCTCGATTAGATGTTATCTGAACAGTCCTGTTGACCACAGCTCCGATGTGAGACGATTTCAGCACTGTACATCATCTTAAATGCAAAAGACATTGCATTTAGCTACTGTCACGTTTAGAGCGCCACACAGTGAAATGTAATAGAGCTGAAAGCTGGTTGCTTTTCAAGGGACTTCGTGACATGAATTCAGCATGTTCTTAAATAGAAATGCGTATGTATTGTTTTTCGGTTTGAATGACTTTACATAAGTAAAATGGGTGTTTTGCTTTTCATTTTGTCACGATTTCTGTGTGTATCCCCACTTGTTTAAATACAGTGCTTAAAAATGTAAAAACTCTTGTATTGTTTTTTAGTAACAGGGTCAAGTACTGTTAAATAAATAAAATGGAGTTTTAATTTTGGCATGAATTCAGTATGTCACTATGTAAATGCAGTGACATTTGTGTATCTAATTTCTCTGCCTTCATTTCAAATCAGCACAAATTCTCTTCTATGCACTAGTTCTGCATCCGTTACGGAATTACTTGTGTGTTGTGATGAGCATCGAATTTCTTATAATCTTATGATTAAAGTAATTTATAAAGAGTTGTTTTAGTTTGTATTCTGTAGTCTCTAACAATATTAAAAACAAATCTGGAATTCCTTTGTTGTTTTTACGAAAGAAAAATAGACAACTTCTTGTAGTGTATGGTCTAAAATCTGAGCAGTTTGTTATAATACAATGGTGCTTTCTTTCTCTAATGTGCACAGTCCTGGTAGGAGCAACATTATCTGAAGAGAACAAAGCAAACATTTTAATTGGTGGGCTACATGCTTGAGCTGATCACACTCTGTTTGGGGTTTTAATTGGTGCAGCTTGTGAGATAATGAGGCAGTGAGCAGATATTATTAGTTACAGTTAGTTCATTAACTAAGAGATATTGATCAAAGATTGAATCATTTAATAACATTGTTATCTGTGCTCACTGATACCAGGTACACCTCCATGTTTCTATAGACCGTTATGGAAAAAAACAGTGGGTGATGGTAATGACACGTTTTTAGTTTCACCATTATTTGAGTTTAACTATTAAGAAATTCAATGAAATTAAATTTTTCTTGATTATTATTATTATACACTGTAGAGAGACTCTTTTTGTATCAAATAATGATTGCAACCACTGATTAAAATTACCTGTTGGTTCTCGATCACTTTTAAACCCAATTTGGTTCACAAAGTATTTTTTCTATTAGTCTTAATTTTTGTCGTTTACTCGGCACATTTGCTTAAACTTGTTTAAGCCGTGTAATTTCAGGATTCAGTATACAGTGATTCAGGCTCACAATATTTATTTCAATCTTTTCTCTTCTGTTTTTTCTCATTTTTTACAGTATAGTACTCAGTGTATGTAAATATGTATTCTTCCTTGTGGATTCAGTCCCGCTTGATGTGGGAACCACTTATACCCACAAAGACGCCACGAGTTAATACTTTGACTGACATGTTGCATCACCTGTCATCAAAGACACACACACAAGTCAATGCCAATTTAGAGACACCTATTAACCTAACACCCATGTCGTTCGACTGTGGGAGGGAACCAGAGTACCCGGAATAAACCCACGCATACACGGGGAAAACATGCAGACTCCACACACTCCATGACCCAGGCCACCATGGGATTGAACCTACCACTTCTTGCTGTGAGGCAGCTTTGCTAGCCACCGCGCTGCTGCGCTGCCATATGTAAATATGTATTTACGGGTCATAAAAAGATAGTTCTAACAGCACACTGAACGGAAATGAAGCATGTGAACACAAGCTGCAGTTTTCAACTTTTAAAACACTTTTAATTATTAATTATTTAACACTTTAATATAGACCTTCATTTTTTGTAATATGTTGCATGTTTTAGGTTCAATTTTGCGCTGTTACATTCAAAAGCAATGAAAATATCATTCAGTTCACAATTCAGATCTAAACAATGATCTAAATGATCAAAAAATGACATTTTCATACATACAAATGAGTACATTTATGGAAATAGAAAAAATACAATTAATTAAAACTACATTCTGGTGGCTCAGGGTTACTGCCTGGTGATCAGAAGATTCTGAGTTTTAAATCCTTGCTGTGCCAACTTACCATTGTTAGGCCATTGAGTCAGGTCCTTAAACTTTATTCGTTCACCTGAATTCTAGGTCACATAAGATAAACAAAATGCCAAGTAATACAATGTAAAATAATTGTTTTAAATGTCTTATTTTTGTGTTATAAGTAATTTCATATAATAACATCTGAAATGTACAATTAAGTTTAACAGGCATCTGCACAAGCCAAGATAAATTATATAGACTTTATATGTACAGAAGCATACCAACTGCAACTCCAGCACAAAACTAGCTGCTCTATATATAGCAGCCCAATGCAATACCTCACGCTGGCTCTCATGCACAAATGTTCATTTTTGAATGCTCTCCTGAGCTGCACTGGGGTTGACCAAGCTTATACTGAGCCACTCCATCTATGAATATGCCCTATGTCCTGTAAAATGAACACAGCAAAAATATTTTGGTAGCAGGAAATCTTGGCATACTGGTGATGTTTTATAATTCAATATAATATATTCTTATATTATTATAATTATAATAAGTCAAATGTGTGTACTGGGGTCAACCTTCGTCCCACAGGGTTATATTGCTGAATAAACAGTATTATATGTATACTCTAGAATACTTTCAATTTAGAATACTCTCAGTGCAAATGAAAATGCATGGCAAACATCCTGAATAGTCACTACGAGTAGCCAATTGGTTGATGAAAATTTGAAAAATGAAAATCATCCAAATTGTTTTACTTTAAGATAGGTGTTATATCTTTGTGGTAATATGATATCTGGTCATCTTAGTTGGATCATAACTCATAGAATGGTTGTCAGATGGATGCTTGTGCAGCTCTGTATTTATTTCCTGTTTAGTACATGACATTTAAGTATGCGTAACATGGATAGATATTTACTCTCACAAACAAAAAAAATCTAATAAAATACATTTAAACTGAAATATGATAAATAAATAAAATACATTGAAAATGGAATGGTGACATCTGCATGGCATTATAGTACCATGTCATTAAGCAGGCCAGTTAACCTTGTTGGAGCTTGGAGACTTTATTGTACTTTTAAGGCTTCTGCCGAGGTTTCACACTGAAAAGTATGGGGGATGGGGAGGTATGTCGAAGGTAAGGGGTCACTGGAGGAAGATATCACACGACAAACTGGTCAGTACAATTGCAATTATTAACACAGTCATGCAACAAAAGGCTAAAAAACATAATACATTTATAAAACATATTGCCACATTTCTGATTTGTACAAAATTGTTAATAATAACAGGAAACCAGTCTGTACACAGTACACCACAAGGTAAATTGATGTAGTATTTTGCTAGATGAGCATCACAAATGTTTAAATGAGTCTCAGTTCATTTCACACAGGACAAAAATATTCAATTTTCTGCCCAAGTGGCTTATATAACAGTAGATATGTTTTCACACATTTCATCATGACAATGTGTCTAGCCTACAGACAAAAAGATAACCTATCACATTACTGATTTGGATACCTTTCAACAAAGTGACATTATATACGTTTTTTGTGGTTTATTACATATATAGTATTAAAGTATTTGGATATAAGTATTAGTCATGAGTTCAGTCAGGAGAATTTCCAATGGTTTATGGTATCTTAAAATACTCTTGAGCTGCAATTTGTTACTTATTAGCTGTATCTTCTGGTCATGGTTCTTGTAATTAAGCTTTTAGTGGCACTATCCTGTATATTATCCGGGATTAGATTTTTTGATACACTAATTTACTAAAAACAATTAGAATTAATTAAAACTACATTCTGGTGGCTTAGGGTTACAACCTGGTGATCAGAAGATTTTTAAATCCCTGCTGTGCCAACTTACCATTGCTAGGCCATTGAGCTAGGTCCTTAAACTTTATTTGTTCACCTGAATTCTAGGTCACATTAGATAAACAAAATGCCAAGTAATGCAATGTAAAATAATTGTTTTACATGTCTTATTTTTGTGTTCCAAGTGATTTCATATAATAGCATCTGAAATCTACAATTAAGTTTAACAGGCATCTGCACAAGCCAAGATAAATTATATATAGCAGCCCAATGCAATACCTCATGCTGGCTCTCATGCACAAATGTAATTTACTATTTACTATTGAATGGTTTATGGTGGTGCAAGTAGTTAACAATCACTTAATAGCTCCAGAGATCCCTGCATTGGACCCTGCATTGGACTATGCTAGAGAGAAGTATGCATGTTCTCCACATGAGTGGGATTTGTGCTATTGCCAAAGGGCTGTATCTCACCTACCCACATAAAATGGAGTATAAAGCATTACTTTACAATGGGACTCACACATATAGAAGAAACTGTATTGTGAATTCTGAATTTTGATCCTTCCCTGAGCAAGCCATAAACAGTATGATACTCCTCTTACTCTCCTGCTATTCAAAGTCAAAGTAAATTTTATTTATATTGCGCTTTTTACAATTGTACATTGACTCAAAGCAGCTTTATAATATTATATTTATCAAATTTCATTCAATCAAAGCAATAGTCAAATGACAGTCTCCATGTTGTTTAAAATGATTTAAATACTAAAGAATATTTATCTTGATACACACTATTAACCACAGTATATGATTCATATAACTTATGCACTTTATCATATATATATTATATATTTATTATATATTTATATATAATTTATATAATTTATAATTTATATAATATAATATTTATAT
>JAUZST010087907.1:0-19794 GCA_034779995.1 Parotocinclus haroldoi
ACACACACACACACACACACACACACACACACACACACACACACACACACACACACACACACACACACACAGACACTTTCCTAAGTTACATTAGAAGTTACAGAATATTATTTTCTTGTTATTATATTGTATATTGTATATTGTTATTAACAGTGCACTTAATCTTATCTAAATCTTAATCAAATTGGACTGCATGTCATTTACCTGTGAGAAATTCCCTTGTCATTTCTGCAAATAAATATTTTTATTTATAAAATAACACAAAAACGTTCCATTTCACTCAAACACATACAACGTACATAACCTTTGTACATCCTTTAACTACCAGAGAAACTGATCGTTTTGCAGTGCTCTCTTAATTTTATCCAGAGCTGTATACCCTAGAAATTCCTTTATAATTTGGCTTTGTATAGATAATGGACCCAAATAACAAGTCCCCAGTGTCCCAATATAACATTAACTAGAGAAAATCATTATACCATTATACTTTTAAAAAGTAACTTGTTTTCAGCATGAAAAACTCTTTAAAATATATTTTCTCAGCATTATTCACGTTTTTCGTTACAACACTTCTACTTACAATCATGAAATTAGCTAACTAATAACAAAAATTAAAACTAAAATAACAGGGTTGTAAAATTTCTCAGTTATTTGATTTAATAATTAATATTTATCTTTAATTATTGTACTGTACTGCTGTAATTAATGTACTGCTGACTGTTTGTGGCAGTCTGTGGCAGTTACTACAGCCTTACATATTTCCTATTCTGTTCTTGCTCCATGGAATTAAACGCGAAATTATCAGTACATTTTTCATATAAATATGTTGTCTATGGTTATATTGTGTAATTGTTTAAATGTACGTTATTCTGTAGCTTTTTCTATTGTTTAACACTATTACTTCTACCAATTCTGTCATTAAGCTTGTGGTTTAGTTTTTCTCTTTAGTTTCGGTCTCTGTTTACTTTTCCAGTTTATCTCTTTGTTGTCTTAAATTTTAGACTAACTTTACTTGAATGTAAAAAACATTTATATAATTTGTTCAAATTTGTTGTTGTAGTTTCGCACTTTTTATTAATAAAAAACACGCTGCCCCTTTCTTTGAATTTGGAGACCTTGGTGATGAGAAGAGTTTAACTGACTGTTAAAATCGTAACAGTCTTTGAGTACGTTGACAGAGAACAGTGTTTTTAACAGAGTTTTTTTTTTATATGCTAAAGGAAATTATTAACTTCCCATAACAGAAAATCAAAGTAGGGTTCCCCCTATCATAATCATTTTTGAACAAAGATTCACTCAGATTTGAACTTTATTTTAGTTGTTCTTGAATTAGAGAACAATTGAGTTTGGGAAAGGTTAGAGCACAACATCACAATATGGATCACTGCTTTGTGGTGTGTGGTGTAGATTCGAATATATTCATTTGTATATTGTGATGGCTCACTGACTAATTTGTCATGACACTGGGCTGTAGTCACCGGCTGGCATGTTGACTTAAACATGAAAAAGTTTCTGGGCTTTATCAAGAGTGGAAGCCGCTTTAATTATGCAGCCCTCACATTACCAAGCATTATCTACCTCCAGGTCTTTCTGGGACAGATGGATGGAAAATACCTCAGCAAGGAGATCTTTATTGGACATAATTAAGGCACCTTATTTATTATCATAACCTCGTCTTGTCAGCTGTGGAAATATTAGCTATCTTCTCTATCAGAAATGTCACACTAATAGTTTTAATGGGGAAGATCTGTAGGCTAGAGAGTGTACTGCAGGGTCGAGGTCTGAGAGGTCGTTCTGGTAATACACGCACTGTCTCGTAGCATCTATTGAAACCACCTGGTGCCTAGACAATGATGTAACCTTTGATTCTGTCTGCCTACATCAGACACACTCTTTCTATCCTGAACCTTCCAGTTCCACTGCCATCGCATGCTGTGGAAGATCTTGCTTATTATTTGCCTGCCTTTCAGTTTGAAGGTATTATTGCCGATTTGACAGACGCCGCTAGCTCATGCATAGCAGCAGTAATGGAAAAGTCTGTCAAAGTGGAAATGTCTGTGCTAATTCAGCGGGAATGGGTTAAATTTAGACAAGACATGGAGAACCCACATATGTGGCTTGCTGCACAGCGATTATGTTGGGCCCAGAATGGTGTAATCAAACACCATTCACTGTAAAATTATACAGAGGGCAGAAATTAATCATGTCACCACCTTTAAGGTAATAGAGAGGTAATTTGCATGCAAATTAAATATCCGCATGAGGTAATCCACATCACTGCTTTACTCTCATCCCCGCTGATACCTACCAATCCCATTACTGTAAGCCAAAGCTATGGCTCTGGGGACACTCAGCCACATTGTAAATCACACATACCTGACAGGTCTGAGTGATATAATGCACGGCAACTCAATACAATTACTGTAGCTTAACAGCTTCATTTGAATATCCCCTGTGGCTCATTACCTTTACACAAGCCATTTATGAAGGGGAAAGTATAGCTGTCATGGATACACAATAAAATCCACCTGAGCAGTTTTAGAATGTACAGGATAAGTATGCTTTTGAAGTTTTAAATCTTCCATTTGAATACAAATCCTATTCTAAAATCTGATATATGCATTCATGTGGCTGCATCAGAACAATTACATTCTGTATTAAAGCACCAGGGTTGTAAACACATCAAACATCTACACTAGGCAGTTAGCGTGCAGCACATTATAAATTTGAATTTTTTTTTATTTCAAATTTAATTTTAATTTTTTTAAATTAATAATAGATACATTGTGTAAAAAAGAGCAAAAATTACACTGACACCATAAACAGATGCTGTTGAGGAGGGGACTGTTAACTAATGATTTTGCTGTTTGTTGTTTAAAATAAAAAATGCGTCATTTTTTAAAAGTCATCAGGTTTGGTTTTGATATGTTCAGTATTCTCTTGATTGTGATTGCATGAGCATTTAAATCAGCGATTGTGTGAAAGACCTTTAGTTGCTTAGAAGTTGCAGTGGTGACCAAATAGACTACTGCATGCCTTGATTTTGGTGTGATCTTTGTTGTTAACATCTCTTTTTGGAGTCCTTTGGTCAACTTTTAATTCATTAATACAAGAGAGTGCCCATTCAAATCTGATGTTTGTGTGTCCCCTTGATTGAACACACATGACTTTAATCTTCAAAATAGCTAATAATCCACATTTAGTTCAATATGGTTTTCTTTATCCATTCTGTTTTTGTACGACTTGTGGGAAAACCTGATGATGTTTTAGGAGATATTCACATTTGAAATATAGAAAATTCTAAATGATTCACAAACTTTCAAGAACCACTGTACATGTCTAAATCCTTGATCACTGACTAAACCAGCATTGACAGATTTAAGTTAATGTCTGTCTACACCAGTTATATTGTATTACCAAAAATAAAACATGCGGTTAAATTTATTTTGAAAAAAAAAAAACTGAATGAGTCATGTTATTGTGCAAGAGATGTGGTCACTTAAAGCCAAAATGATATGCACTGGGGGATTCTAATATTACCCAAGGCAGTTAATTGGAATAAGACCATTGGCTCTGGATGAACTGCAGTGCATTCGCCGAATTGTTAAAAATAGGGGTGAGTATATTATTTATTCCTTTGTGGCATACCATCCATCTGGGACGTCTTGGATACCTTATGTTGCTCTGGGAGCCAAGCTGTGAAGTGCTCCATTCAACAGCTGGCTGGGGCACACATGGAAATTGCTGCATTTTACTAACAAAACAGGCTATGGGTTTGGCCTTAGTAACACATTAATGTAGACACCAATGCACACATTTTACTCTGCTAACATTTTTTTCATGAAAAAATGGATAGTTGCTGACAGTTTTCTTAATTCTAATGCATGTCAAAGGGTTACATATTGTTGTATCTGTAAATATGTGAAATGCAATTAAACTTTTCTAATAAAATCGTTTGCTGTTAATGAAATCATTGCCTTCTGGGTGAATTATTTATCACTAGCATTGAACACTGCGGCATCGTAACAGCTTAATAGCAACATCTGGTATTGCAGGTGCTTTTATATGACCTCAGAATCATGACTTCATCTGGTGCACATATAATCATTTGCATTCCGATATGCAGCCAGTACCCTGTTTCACAATTACAATTGCAGTGACTGAATGACTGCATTGTGGCTGCGTATTTATTACAATGTTCAGATGAATTTTTAGACAATAATATATAATTGTGAAAAGAAACATGAATAAAGGGCTAATACTTACGTATAGATATATTTAGATGTTGCTACACGCCTACTGATTAGAAGGTATTTCATTTGTTCTACTAGTTAGAGCTACAACATACAATTGTGATTACTAGATATTATTATAAAAAAACTTTCATTAACTATGCCTAAAATGTGGTCCAATCTTCATTCAAATAATAATAATACATGAACAGGCACGCACAAAAACACAACAATACATTCAATTAATAAAAAAACACATTCATGATTTGTGGCACAGACTGGAAAATGTGTGGCATACAATTAAATGTGTATACACTGGTAGGTTAACCACAAATAATCAGCCAGGCTTTTCCTCAAATTCAGCCACTCCTGAAGATAAAGTGATTTGGTGCAGACTGTCTTCAAGATCCCTTGAAGTGATTAACTGTTTTCTGAAATAATGGCTCCATTATTTATAGTCCTAGTCTTTCCAAAAAGTTTGGGATATGATTACAGTTGAAACCATATATGTAAAATCCAGTTGAAAGCCCTAAGAAAGAAAAAGTCTCGAAAAACTAAGGTCACTGTAGCACAAAGGTGAGGTCCAAACTCCATACTAATATGATTTGGACATGTATTTGGGGTTTCCACAAACTTTTGTCTATAAAGTGTACAGTATCTCACAAAAGTGAGTACACCCCTTACACTTTGTAACTATTTTATTATATATTTACATGGGACAACACTGAACACATGACACCTTGATACAATGTAAAGTAATCAGTCTACAAGTTTTGGGAGTAAAAGTTGTCAGTACTTTATATCATTAGGCAGAAACAATAAACATTAATATATTAGACATACATTAATTTATGTGGACATTTGGGTAAGATACATTAATGACAGTGGATGAGCAGTGGCTATGGCTCCTCTACGAAATTATAAGGTTGCAGATCCTGGTTCTGCAAAGCTACCACTGAAGGGCCCTTACACCAGGTCCTTGACCTTCCACTGCTCAGGCCAATCAAAAAACACTCTGACCAAGAGCATCTGCTAAATGAATCAGTTCAGTTTTAGTTAGACATCTATATCAAATGAGCATTACATTTAGTGGTTAGAGCTGTTGCCACACTGATCCAGAGACTAAGGTTTAATTCTTAGCCCACCTGCTAACTGTGAAGTTTGCACATTCTCCTCATGCCAGTGTAGGTTTTCTAAAGGTACTCCAGTTTCCTTCTATATTGCAAAGATATGCCTTAGGTCAGATGGTGCATCTAATGTGCACCAATATGAGTGAGTGAGTGATTGTGTTTTGTGTTCTCACATTGGACTGGTACCTTCTCCAGGGGTGTTAACTTCCTCTGAGTATCTGAATTCTACTTGGGTAGGGATAACCCTAAGTGGGTATGGATAATTAGCGAGTGATCTGTATTAAGTATTAAGTATTTGATTAATGACTACTACTTCACAATTTTTGCAAGCAGTATATTATGAGAAGTAGTCATTATGTAGGTTTGTGTCTCAGTACTTTTGATACATGTGGCTTTGTGTCCCAATACGTTTGGCCATATGCGGTTCTCATTCTTATTTTTATTTATGGCATTTCGCAGTCTCCTACAGTCTTACAATTGAAGCAACTGTAGTTAAAGGCCTTGCTTAAGGACCCAACTGTGGCAGATTTGGTAGATGTGGGACTTGAACCCTTAATCACTAGGCTACCACAGTCACCACAGGTTTGTGAATCAATACTTTTGACTTCTCATGGAATTGGGTCCCAGTACATTTGGCCTCATGTGGGTTTGTGTCCCAATACTTTTGACCATGTGGCTTTGTATCCCAATCCAAAAATATTTTTTTACTTAAATCTATGAACTCTTTAAACTGGATCAACTAAAAAAAATACACCACACTGCATGATTACATGATTATCTACACAACAGTGTTTGAACCGTGTCTGTATTAATCACAGAAAAGTGTGGAAAAATAAGAAAATGGTTAACAATATACCTTTCTAAGCACTGTATAATTATACTAGTCAAACTTGGTTGGCAGGCATATCAGCAATTTGGTAGTTTGGAAACCTGGTTTAGAGTCCCAGCACTGGCTTTTGCCTGGGTCTGGTGTCACACAGGCATTGTCTGATATTAATAAAAATAATACAAATAATTTTATAAAAATAATTTATTTGTGCTCTTTGTATATCATTTTGATGGCATAATACAACATGACAGATAAATGCAACAGAGAAAGACTGCTTCCACATTGTGATCCCACAGTGTACATTTGACAATAAACCTATTCCACAAACTTAGTGCGATTAGAGTGTTTGTGATGAATACCCGATACCATGTGCTCACATGGATGATGACACAGGTTGTTTTTGCATAAAACGAATCACAGGTTATACTGTCGTCAGCTGGCATTTTGCATGAGGGCTGTTACTTTGAAGTGAGCCCCTGCTGATTGTGAAATAAGATGCTACATGGAGGTGCTCACGGCAAGAAAGCCACATCAATCACCTGCGTGACTGAACCCTGAGATTTGAAAGCCCTAACCACAAGCAGTAGAGTGCATTCCACATGTCCCCTGTCCACTTAGGCTGAATATTACAAAACACCCATGTTCCCTTCTCATCACACACATCTGCTTCGTTTCATCAGCTCATCTTACCTATTCACAGAACCGCATCCGGGCCAACGTTTTTTGTGAATGAAGATGAGATGCACATATGCTTCTTTCTCTGATGACAGTAGTGACCTAGGGCCACGAAACCCAACCGACATACTGTGGTTAGCAACAACTGGAAAAGTCTCTTCATGTTCCTCATTGTGTAGCTCTGCTATCGTGCTGTGATGACTTAAGTTTTGTTAGTGTTAAACTCAGACAGGATATTGAGGATATAGGCTGGTGGGTTATAAGGTCAGTATTATGGTACAATACTCATAATAATATATAGCTTGGCTGCAATCCATACAGCGAACATAAAATCCTAGATTTACTGTAGTACCTTATGGAAACTATCACTGCTGTTATATTCAATACATACAGCCACTATAGTAAAAGGTAGATTTAATTTTGAGGAAGTCAGAAATATTTAGTCATATAAGACATCCCTCGGCTAAAACTAGAAAATCGAGTTTTGACATGAAGGTCTGTTTTTTAAAGAAAACAGTGGCAGTATTCTGCATTTCTTTCTATTATAATCCCCTTTACTTCCATCTCAATAGGCTTTAGGAACCAAACAAGTGGCTCATTGTAAACTTTTGTTGTGATGGGGACAAGTTTTCCAACAGCAGATAATTCCTTGAGGATTAGAGTGACGTCAGATTAGTGTATAACAGGATTACATTAAAACAACAGATGTCACAAAAAAATGTTTCACAAAAACAATGCATGTACCAAGCCTGCCCTTATCCATACAACAATTTCCATGACCAATAACACGTCTATATTTTAGTAAAAATGAAGCACACCTGCTCGTCTAAGACTGTGTTTGTAAGACTGAGTCAACACCTTAGTCTATGATAACTGTCAAAGATGAGTCGTAATAGTATATGACAGCTGAAGAGTATCTACTAAATACACACAAAGCACACACCCACATACACACCTGTCTTAGTCTGTTTTTTATATACTCGCCATACAATACAATGTGTTATATGTGACTGGAATGTATCTAATAGCATGTAATACCTCAATGTATTCTGACGAGAAGTTCCTGTAAACTGGGATTTTTATCACTACTGGTAGACCCATATGACTGCACACTGTGATACACTTGCAAATTGTGCCACTTCCTTCACACTATGCCCTTTGATAAGCACATATGGAATCACTCCTTTTGTGAGTCATTAAATCTGCTTTGTGACCCATTTTCCAGACATATCCTCACTGTACCATGTTTCCTCAATCTATGAATCCTGTCACGCACCCCGCAGGTATTCATATCTCAATGCAACACCATCTCAGGAGCCTGAAGTTACTATCACTTTAAACACCCAGATAATGTTTTTTGTCTGGGGAGTATATATCTTTTTAAATTTTCCTTTTAAGCTCTTGAACCTGTTTTGTTTTGTTTATTCCTACTATACAAAATTTTAAACTTGAACCCCAAATCAGAAAACAGCTGGGATAGTATGGATAATGCAGATTGATAGAAAAAAACTAACTAATTTTATTAAAATGCATTGTTTCTCTTTTGACTTGTATTTAGCTGCAGACAGTATGAACCCAAGATAGTTCATATTTTGTCTGGTCAGTTTCATTTGTTAATAAACATCCATTCCTGCATTTCAGGACTGTGCCAAATAAAATAAATTAAATCTCTAAAATCTCAGTGTACTTTTCTACATTAATGCTGCCCTCACAAATGCATAAATTAAAAGCCCACTGAGTCAACCCCATTTACTGATTTAGGGTTGAAGTTGGGGTGTTTATTTTTACAAGTATGTTTCCTTAGTCTTGCTTATGCCCATATGCTGTACAGTTTCACAATGACAGCCCTGTGAACTTAAGACTCCACTAGTTCCTTTTGGTTTTGGCCAGTCCTACACAAACTGGTTATGCAACTCTACAAGAATTTGCCCATTTATTTGTTTCACTTGCTGTTCCAAACCATGCCACAAGTTGTCAACCTCTTAAGTGTCCAGAATTCAAATTCCAAATGATAAGTATCCTTTTGTTCTCTTCCTTTCAAACCCGTTTTATATTACACCATGTTTGTTTATACTGTACATTTACACATTCATTTGCTACATAAAACAGACAATTATGTTTCATATATTCACCCAGGTGTGCAGCCTATTGACGTTGAACAATAAGGTGCTGCAATTGGTGGATGAGATTTGTCGTTCTGTGATTTAATTCTTCTGATAAGTCTGTGCATGTCTGATGTGCAGGTGCACTTTTCTATTTAATGTTCCATGGTAAAATGTATGGAAAAACAAAAATGAAAAATGAATACAAGACTGGTTTTCATTTCAGCTTTTGTGGAACCAAACATTTTTTGTTAGTTAAAATCACATACCTTTGTTTATCTTTGTTTTTGTATTTCTAAGGCTGCATGTTGCACTGAAATATTCCTATGTCCTATGGTTTCACCAAACTTAACCCTAAAAGTACTTTAGCTCTTGTTTTTGTTTAAATTCAACGGTATAAAAAAAAAAACAATAAAACGCAAGCGATGAGCCTGTTGTGGCAATAGCTTATAAAAAATTGTGAAAAAAGAATGCACTTCTGTTATCTTGAGCAACTTAGTCCGGAATTACTGTACAATGGGGTCTTCAGTCTCATTGGGAGGTGGTTTGAAGGGCAAGGGATTAACTCAATCTGTCCAGGTCAAACACTCCGAAACCTCTTAAATAGACTGGCTTTAGGCCCATAGCCTTCCAGCTAAACCAGATTCAGCTGCACCCAATCCGTCTGGGCTTTACTCACGAACTTAAGCCTTCCTTAATAGGCTTGAAGAAGTCGGACAACCTGTCAGACTGAGCCCTTAATTAAGCATGCAAAGTCAACCTGTCTAATTGAAAAGAAAAGATTTTTAAAGTGCCCCAAGAAGAGAGAGTAAAGTCAACAAATCTTTTTGGCCTTCTTTTACTTAGATTTTTACTTTGGACTTCTCAGTGAATCATGGTGTAAATATGTATTGCTCAAAAGCAACCATTAAATTCTGGGCATAGTTATGTAAGGTAGTGTGTAGGGCACATTATAGAGTGTTCATACTTCATAAATTACAGTCATTTGTGGAACAAGTACTTACTAATGTTCACCCATTAAAAACGCAGGGGGGTAAATGCAATAAAAACACAACATTCTTACAAGCACAGCTGCACAGGTGAGTTCTATTAGGTTGGTTGCTAATAAACAGTTCAAAGCAACTCATGGCTAAAGCAACTTACAAAGTTGCCCAGGCCAATTTTTTTATTTATTTATTTTTCTTTCTTTCTTTTGTGAAATGCTGTTATGCATGTTAGTAGTCCAAAGTCAAGTGTTTCTTGCCAGTAGTCAATCATGGTGGTGAGAATGTCATGGTTTGGGGCTGCATGAGTGCTGCAGGCTGTGGGCATTTACAGTTCATTGAGAGAACAATGAACGCCAGCATGTAAAGTGACATACTGAAACAGGGCATGATCCCCTCCTTTTGGGAATTGGGCCACAGTGCAGTATTCCATCATGATAATGACCCCAAACACACTTCCAAGACGACCATTACCTTGCTAAAGAAACTGAGGGTTAGTTTGAACTTTAGCAGGTTGCCTTGACCGTGTCTACATGCCATGTGATTGGCTGATTAGATATTTGTGTTAATAAGTAGTTAAACAGGATTACCTGCTGACGTGGCCTGTGAGTGTATACATTATGTCTTTTGTAATGCAAAACACTACGGGGGGCCTGATAATCCTGTTAAATACTATATGTATAGACAATATATTTTGTTGTGGGTTGGTCTTTCTGTTGAGCTTAAAGAAATACCTTCAGACAGTGTTAGACTTTTAGTTTACCTTGAGGCTAATGGTGGATTACCTGATCAGTATCTTTCAAAGTCTTGCTAGAAGCTGTCAGAGTGTTAAGACAGTAGCTCTGGACCAGTTAGTAAAGGACTGGAATCTTAATTTGATTTACCAGGTGCAGTTGGCTGTGTAGTTGCGACCAGATTGTGGATTGGCTGGCTTGCAAAGAGCTGAATTGAAATTCCAACATTGAGCCAGGGCTTATTGTATAATATCAGTATCTCACAGTCATGTTCTATAATCTAGTGGAATGACGTCTCAGAAGTGTGAAGGCTGTTACAGCAAATGGGGCCTTCTGACCATTATTTACATAGCAAGTTTCAATAGGTTGATGCTGTCTTTCTTCTAAAAGTTAATGAAAGCAGCTAAAGGAGACAGTGCTCAACTGTGCATGAATTGTTTGTATATGCAAGGTCAGTCTGTGTCAAAATTCAGTCAGCATGACACATTTCACCAAGTTACTCTTAGTTGAAGTTTGCAGAGCTAAAACAGAGCCACTTTTGCACTTTTTGTTTCCATCAGTACTGAGTGTTTAAGCATGTCATCTCTGTTCAACCATAATGTGTTTCCAAATGTCACCCACACCCCCACCTTCAATCAGTTTAATGTGTATGACTGAACCAACCCTCTTTCCTTTCGATGTAATGTAAGTGGTACTGTCATACAGCCTGATTTACTTAATGTGTTTGAGTATGCCAATACTGTCCCACCATAATGTCCCAGCATAATGTGCTGAGGTGTACTAACACTCTTTACATTTAATGGAATGTACTAAAGAATGGTAATATGCACAGGAAGATGAGTGGATAACAGTGCTCTGCTATCTCGGATTCTCTCTGAAAAGTGAACTTGAATGCCCCTTGAGATTCGATATAATGTGTAATCTGTTCACATGATCCCACGGCTGAATGATGGCACTGAAACCTTCCAGGTGGATCATCACATTTTCCACTTCTCTACACCCCTCATTCTCTTTCCTCTGCCAGTTCTCCTATGCCTAAGACAGCATTGAAATCATCACTCCTTTTTACTTCAACTTACCCCTAACACTTGCTCACTATTTTTGGGCTTTGTGCACCTCAGTCAATCTTTTCCTTTTCACCTTGGCTACAAAACACACACTTGCTTGCTTTTCCCCGTCCTTTCCTGCTTTTGTGGTTGAGAGAGAAACACAATGATCCGTGGCTGAGATGGCCATGTTCCAGTGTGCTGCAGCTAATGGTGTGTAGCTGTTAACCCCATGAGGACTAAAACAGCCCCTTCAGCAGCCATGGATATCGCCCACTGTGGAGCAACTATGATTCTCCAAATTCCCAGATTAGTGGGAACTTGAACATTAATCTTAAAGCTGTTTCAAACTTTCCACATTGTTTCATACAGCAGTTCTTTGAAAGCGATCGCTACATGCTTTGCAGACCAAAGTCCTACATGAATACTGATGTTATCTCAGCTGAATACATTCTCTTGCCCCCTGAATCCACTCGAAGGCTAATGTGGAATCTGTGCTTCCCAATCCTGCAAAACATCCCTGTGTTGCTATTCTGCTATTAGCTAGAAACCAGGATCTGTTTTATATCATACATTAAGCTTATAGAATCAGCTGGGATAATGCTGAGAAAACACTGACCCTTTGCACCACAGAAAATCTAACAACTTAATACATCAGCACAGCATTCCTCAGAAACATATGGACAATTTTTTGAAAAGTAAAAAAACAATGTTTTTTCTATGAGTCCAAGTGCGCATATGTGTGTGCCTAAAGAGGCAATAATGAAATTACTGGAGACGATGGTAAATGAATTCATTCAATGTTCAAATGTTATTGAGTTATATTTTAAAACAATCATGAGTAGTAATACATTGTAAGGACTTTATTATCACTGTAAAAGCCCTCCATAAATTCAGCACTCCATATATTCAGAAAATATAAGCAGGTCTGTTCGTTTGGTTTTTACTCTAAGCATAATGTTTCCATCAGCTTCCAGATTTCTCCAAAACAATCTGGTTCATTGGTGCTGATTTCATGCAGGGTACGTTACACATGCACATGCTCCAGTGTTAAAGGGTGATTCTACTGCATCAGCTGTACACATAGAAGAAAAATTGATGTTGCATGAGTAATGACTGTATAGATCTTAAGTGACATTTTTGTAAAATGATTACAGTTTTGAATAAACTAACTATGCAAATAATAAACACTGTGCTAAGGAAACCTATGTATTAATGAAAGTGTCAGGAGAAACCCAATGTGGGAGGCCCGACATTAATACAAATCAAATCAGTTCACATAAACATTCTATTGTTCTTTGATGTTGTGTCCTAACTTCGCACACAACTAGTCGTACATCATCCTCAGGCACATAGGGTGACTAAAGTCCAGTAATCACCACTCAATCACATACATATACATTTAATCCCATTCCAAAAATCATCTTTACAGAAGCTTAAACAGCAGGGTTAATAATGGCTGGTTATGTCTGAATGAACTCAACAGTAGAACTAGCATAAAAAAATAACAATAACATACCAAACAGCAGCTAAAAGTTTCAAACATACATAGAGAGCAGCATTGTTAATAGTTGATGGAATGAATAGCCATCACTCTAGTATGAGACTTGTTAGAGCTGATGTTTCAATTGAATCCACATCCTATGAATTTTTTAAATAGCTCATGGCAGCTTTGTGTGCTGGGGTCAAAATGCTGCAGAATCAATTCCTGTGAGAAATGACTACAAATATCTACCCGATCTTAAAACAGTAGACACCTGACAGGCAATATCTCAGACACATGTACCTGAAACCGATGTACCAGAGAAAACGCACGCAGTGGAAAGTTGCTATCCCTCCACTTTGTGTTTTTAGGTCGCAGGTTGGTCATCACACAGACCCTATCTATCTATCTATCTATATCTATATCTATCTATCTATCTATCTATCTATCTGTCTATCTATCTATCTAAATATATATATATATAGTGCACCCACTTTCACACACTCGTGCACGCACACACACACACACACACACACACACACACACACACACACACACGCACACACACACATTAGAGACACCATTAGATTTAACTCATGATTTTGGAAGGAGACTGAAGTACCTGCTGAAAGCTCATGTTGACATGGCAAGTATATGCAAACTGCACACTGGCAGCCCAGGCTGAATGGGGTTAACTAAAGCTTATGTTAACTCAGAGCTCAGTGAGGTGACAGTGCTAACCACTTTTGCCACTGCGCTGCCCAGTAACTTAAATAATACGTTTTTAAAGCATACGTTTAAGAACATATCGGAAGAAAATAACTAATCAAACAAGGGTAATAATGCAGTGGTTAGCATTATTGTCTCGCAGCCTTGATATCCCTGGTTTGATCCCGGCTTCAGACTCTGCCTCTGTGGAGTTATTATGTCCTTCCCATGTGTGCATAGGTTTATTACACGTACTACAGTTTCCTCCCATGCGTGTTAGGTTAATTGTTTCCTAGTGTGTGCTGTTCCTCTAGTGTGTGTATAAGTGTATGTGCCCTACTATGGATTGTTGTCCTGTCTAGGAATGTTCCTGCCTTGCACCCCGTGATGCCGTCTGGGCATCGGTTTTCCTGTACAGCTGACTAGGATTCAGCAGAAGGAATGAATGGATGAATAACTGTTCACTACTACACAATGTGCAGAAATATCACAATTAAGGTGGATCCTTACAGACATTCAAAAATAAACAATGTGTATTTTCAGCACACATGGGTGGCATATAACTACTGTAAATAAAACATCTGGTGCAATTTAAATCTGCTCTATGAAATAAAAAAACTATCATAGGCTAGCACTTTATGCCTGGGAACAGTTCCTGAACAGCTCACCCAATTATGTGAGACAGCAAACTGTGATTAGGATTACTATTTCACCTGATTTGTAATACACAATTACATTATATTGGACTCAAGTTGGGTCTCCTGGGTCTCACATGGGAGAATAAAAGAGAACAAAGACATAATAAATGTTTGGTATTTAGCTGACATGCATCTATATAATTTTTGAATGATAATTTGGCATTATTTAGTCATTTATGTGCAATTTGGAGAAGATTGGGTTTTGAATACAAACATATGTTAACATATTTTATCCATTCCTGTACTTTTCAAGCCCACCATCTCCTGTTTCAGTGTAATTAGCTGGCTTTGTGTGTGCTGCATGAATGAGAAATTATTTTTTTGGATGGGCAGCCTTGCTGAAACTGTCCTCACTGCAAAGTTCTTCAGTTCCATTTGAACAAGGGTCAGTGGTTCACCCCAATTTCCCTTAATGGGCACAGAGCAAAATAGTGAGGGTCAAAATGTCATGTTTGCTGTGCCTGGGGCTTATCACAACATGCCAGACCAATGGCAGAGACACAGAAGGCTGAAAGATCCCCCTTTTAGAGAAGGTGCTTCTTATATTTATGACAGAGTGACAGGAAGGGACAGGGAGCATCACAAAAAAAGGACAAAAGACACAAATTAGGCATAAGAAAACACAGTTACTTTTTAGAGAAATATTTTAGGCAGTAAGTAAGATAGAAGAAAGGTGACATGGACAAACAGTCAGCAAAGACAGGGAGACAGATAGAGGCTCTATGTGAGCAAGCTGGTTCTTATCAGTGTGTGTGAGGGAGAGAAGACAATAAGGTGCTGACAGACCGTCCTGATTGGTGTCCTCTATCAATCACTGAAAGCCATCAGTCAGTCTGCTGATGGAGTTAACAGGCCCAACCACGCCCAGGCCTACTGGGTCCCAAAGAAACCCTTATTTTTTTTAAACATGTCTATTTAAATTGCTCCATGACATGCATTTTCAATATGTTATTTATTGTTATTGTTGATTAATGTAGGGAAGACGCACTGATCTGTGGACAACATTTAATAATACCAAGCTTTCTAAAAATAAGAACTTGTGAAAATGATTTTATTGAGCTAATCTGATTTCCTAATTCAGCTTTCCCCAGTTCTCAGCTGTTTTATGTTTGTTGGCTCAAGAGCAGATCAGATACGTCATGGAACCTTCCCGACTTCACAAAAAGATATTTATCTGAAATAAAATTAAAAGCATGTACGGTAAATAAGAGAGACAAGAGAGTGCTAAAACAGCCTGACTGCAGTCCAGACCTGACTTCCATTGAAAAGAGAGGGCATATTATGAAGTGTAAATATGACAAAGGAAACCACAACCTGATAAGCAACTGAACTCAATAGTGAGAAAAAAACTGCCTTTTGATGACTAAATGTTGCTAAGATGTGAGGTGGTAAACATTTATCTGTCCCAAATTGTTGGAACGTGATGCAGTCAGCAAATTCAGAGATAATGTATACTAATTATTTCTGGATTTAATACCCCCTAATGATAAAGTGAAAAAGTAGTAAAATAACATGAAAGGCTGCCAGGAATTTGCAAAAAAAGTACCTAAAACCCCAGGCAGTCTTTTGTGTGTATTTTACTGAGGACAAGCTTTGTCTGGTCACTGTACCACAATGCCCAGATGTGCCGCAGTGATGGTTGACCTGTATACTGTATCTTTGGAGCTTAGCCAGAGTGACCATTGGGTTCTTCGTCACCTCTCTTAACAAAGCACTTCTCCTCTAATTACTTTGTTAAGTGGGGAAGCCAGACCCTGGTTGTCCAAACTTCCTCCATTCAGGAATTTTGGAGGCCACTGTGCTTTTGGGATCTTTTGGTGTCGCACTATTTTCTGTAGTCTTCTCCAGATCTGTACCTTCACAGAATCCTATCTATGAACTCTACAAGCCGTCTTCAACATGGCTTGGTTTTTTCCTCTGATATGCATTGTTATCAGTAAGATATATAGACACCTGCATGTATATTTTCAAATCAACTGAATTTATTACAGATGGACTGTAAACAAGGTGTAGAAACATTTCAGAGCCAATCAAGGTAAACTGGAGACCTTGCTAGATACCACAGAAGACCTTCAAAGGTCTTGTGGAGTCGATGTTTTTTTGGGTTAATGCCCTGAAGGCCTGAAGGGGACATACACAATATTGTATCACAGGCGATTGCTTAAAATCGTTTAACTGCCTTTCCTCCAAATACATTCAAATATGTTTACTAAAGTGTCTATACATATAACCAAATAATGCCATTAACAATAATAAATGATGGAATGAATTAATTAATGAATTAAAGTTGCGTACATGCATAGAAACTGTACATGTTTATGTCCATTGTTAATGTGAATATACGATCACACTGGCTTCTCAGTAAAACATTACATTATGTCAGCATCAAGTGGGAATGTTACTTTATCAATAATTTATAAATAAAAATAACCATGAAATAGATGTGGGCGAGATAACAAGTTTAGACTGTATGTAGTATTACCTTCCCCTACCCACGCATTGCTGTTACACCCCCTTACACTGCTAAGACCTAAGAAGACTAGATTTTGTGATATGTCTGTGAGGTCTGTCGTGTTGTTGGACAATAAGCCCAGACTCAAAATTGGTATTCCAATTCATCTCAAAAGTATATGAGGTTATGAAGGATTGTTGGCAAACTATTAGATCGCTTTAGAGGATAGATGGGAACCTATAAAAGTGTCATACTGAGAGTCAGTGAGATATTCTGTATAACCCATTCTAGTTTTGCTCATTGTTTATCGAGATTCCATGGCTCTATGTTTCCTATTATGAACCTTTCATGTACCTGACCACCAGGGAGTGTGGCTGAAACAACAGAATTAACAAATGTAATCGACTGTCTACATGCTTTTGGCTACATAATGTAGCAGATTGACAGGTGTTCAGTCGCCAATAAAAACAAACGTTTTACTTTCTATTTAAGTGTTTGAAGAAATCACAACATGAAACACCAACACCAATATTTGTTTGGATCTTTGTATTGCTGTCTTGGAGGTCTGGACAGTGTACAGTCATTGTGAGAATAATCAATTCCAACTTGTACTAGGAATTGATACTGCATTCTATCAGAGCTCTGTCTGTAGGACGTAAGTTTGGACTTGCACCATGTCAGTGTTCCAGCGCACAGGAATAAATCAATAACAGAGGCTCACATTTCATATTTTAGAACAGCCAAGTCCTGACTTCATTTTTATTGAAAGGCTGTCATATGATATAAAACAGGCCATTCCAACAGGACATCCCACAAAC
Source organism: Parotocinclus haroldoi (assembly GCA_034779995.1). NCBI lineage: Eukaryota > Metazoa > Chordata > Actinopteri > Siluriformes > Loricariidae > Parotocinclus > Parotocinclus haroldoi. Next base: position 17,891 of record JAUZST010087907.1, read on the forward strand.
ATGCAAAAAAAGATCTAGTTTTATATAGGAGGCCTCAACCAGAAATACCTGCCAAAGTGAGTGTAACGATTGACTGATGCTACTTTTTGTGAGCTATATTTATGACTAAAATAAAATGTATGACATGTGAGAGAATTTTAGACAGAAAAAATTCCCATAACTTAAAAGTATTTAAAGTTGAATTCATATGCAGGATTGGCTTTCCTTGTTTACAATATAGTTATGTTTGATACTGAGCAAACATAAATATGATATTTTATTATTTAGCTATGACTAATAACATGTTGATGTGATATTTATATGTGATAATTTTAAATCCAGTCAATCACAGTTTTGGTGCTTTAACATACTGGGGTCTAAAACTAAGCACCATTATTATATGATAGAGTTAAAAAGGTGCTAGAGCTGAGTCAACAATAAAACTGAGACAAACTGTTCCAAATCGAGACCAAGACCTTAAGTAGTGCTGTCAAAGTCCAGACCGGGAGTGGCCATGTCAGGACTGAGACCAGATGAAGATTATTTTCACCATACAGGAATAAAGATGGACATTTTAATGGCTCTTTTTTTAAATCACAAAGTTTGAATTACATTTCCCCATAAGAAGTCATGTAAATAGGATTAATCTGTTCCTGATCCCCAAATGATTGTTTTTAATGTCTATATGTGTATGTTAATAATTAAAAGCATAAATAAAGCAAATGACTGCAAAAAAATACTAATTCTAACAATGAATAAATATATGGCATTATTGAACCATAAATAGGTCAGCACGGTGGCTTGGTGGGTAGCAGAGCAAGAAGGTTCTGAGCTTCTGCATGTCCTCCCTGTGTCTGTGTGGGTTTACTCCGGGTACTCCAGTTTCCTTTCACAGTCCAAGGACATGCGTGTTAGCTTAATTTGTGCCTTTAGTGTTTGACTGAGTGCATGACTACAATGGATTGGTGGTTGTTTCTGCCCTTGCGCTCAGAGTTGCCGGGTGGGCACTGGCTGGCACGTGACCCCATGTGGATTAAGCGGGAGATAATGCATGAATTAATTAAATATTTCCATCCATCCATTATCTTCTGGGATCGTGGAGGACATGTCGGCTGCATACAAAAGGACCCAGGTCACACCACTCTGGGATTGAACCAGGGACCTTCTTGCTATGAGGCAGTGGTGCTACCCACCAAGCCACCTTGATGCCCCTAAATAAAATATAAATACCATTGAGGTGAACACAGATTCGATGTGTCATATCACTGAGACAGTTGGGTCTGCTGCACTAATAAATCATTATATAACACTGAGCACAGAAAATCATCTGATATGCAGCTAATATGAGTGAGTAAATATGAATAGCATAAACATCTTACAGGCTAATTATATTTATATATTGGCTTTCTGTAACTGTGGAAAATTTCCTCATGATTAACATCAATAATAATGAAGAAATAGCAACATAGATCTGTTTGTGACTATTGATGTGTTCTGTTCATGAGCGGGCATGTTGGCATTGACCTTTTCTATGTTCCAAGGTCTGCTGAAACCCATCAATGGTATTGATGTCTAGTTTGTTCCAATTCAGACAGAAAAATTCTATGAAATGGTGCACCAAATGCATACACAGCCTAAAGAACAATGTCAGGAGTATTTCAGCATTCAACAAAAAATGTTACCTTTATTTTCCCTGGTCATAGATATTCAAACATGAGACCACTGATTTTTGCTATGTTAGACTGGTATAACGTATGCTTAAGGCTTTAATATCAAGGAGCATAAACATATTTAATTAGAATCATGTCACTGGCTTAAAATATTTTATTTTCAAAATGTTTCAATTTGTTTGTTTGTTTGTGTGTGTGTGTGTGTGTGTGTGTGTGTGTGTGTGTGTGTGTGTGTGTGTGTGTGTGTGTGTGTGT
>JAUZST010087918.1:0-19794 GCA_034779995.1 Parotocinclus haroldoi
CACACACACACACACACACACACACACACACACACACACACACACACACACACACACACACACACACACACGCCAGAATTAGGATCCCCAAGGGCGTCTGTTGTGTATGTGTAAATCAAATATTTGCACCCATGCTACCTGGCCACATTATTCTGCCCTGCGTATTTATTTTATTTATTATATTTACTGTATTGTGTGCTCTTGTCCTTCCTCACCGTTTGCAGACGTCATGGCTGTATTTGCACTTCGTGGTGTCATGTGTTTGCCCTGTACTCAAATTGTATGCTGGTTTGGCTTAGTAGTTAAGGCTGTGGACTACACATCACAAGGTCATGAGTTAAAAGCCTGGCTCTGTCAATGTTGGCCCCTTGAACAGTGACCAAAAAAGTGATCAGAAACTGTAAATGAATAAAGAAAAAGCATCTTGGCCGTGGAGAAATACCAGCTAATCTCATTGCATCTCATTGAGATGAATCTAATGTAACGTCTAATAAAGCGTTGGTTTCAAAGCATTTGTCCATCCTGGTCGTAGTGAGACATTTATTACTATGCAGGTAAAGGCAAAGGGACTGTTGCAGCACCTCGCTGTAAATCAGACAGCTGCAGCGTGCTGCAGTGTGGTTCTGTAGGCACAGTGGTCTGACCTCTGCTGGTAGACAAGTGAACTGCTGTTCCATTGCCTCAACCACCGCCTATTAATGAAAGCCCGTCTAGTGTCTCACTGACAGACTGACAGCCAGATTGTTGGGCTTGTGTGTGTATCTGTGTCTGGGTTAATTAGTGGTCTTTCAGTGCAGAGCCGATTTGGGTTGCGTTTCTGTCTCTTATCTCCATAAGGCTGTTTACAGAGCTTTCAGGGAAAAGGGAATTTGAATTATAGAGGTTTGTAATGCGTTACATGTTTGGTCCAAGAAGAGCACAAGAAGAGCACACACCCATATATGAAGGTTCTATTAACATGCGTATTAAACCTGAGTATGTTTCTAGGGCTTTGCGACATCAACGAAGGCTCGGCCACGTCAGAGGACCGCTGCAAATCCCCCACCTCAGGTAATATGACCTTCAAGTGCATGCCATCATTCGTGAGGCAGACTGCCACCGTACAGTTACCATTTCTTTTTTTTTTACGTTTTTTTTTTTGTTAAAAAGAGTAAAAGAAAGAGTTTATAAAATCTGTTTCTAATACAGATTTCAAACTGAGCACCGCTTTGAACTAAGCACACCTAAACACTCTGTTTTAAGCCTGGTCTTATGTATCCAAACCTTAACTCTGACAAGCTACCTTTATAAAATACATGATTTGAAAAGTTTGTGGACACCCCCTTTTCTGTTGTTTTTCTCTATGTTTTAACACATTCATTAGTATAAAGTTTACAATTCTGGGGCGAGCCAGGGCTTATTGTATAACCTTACAGTAATGTCCCTAAATCTAGGGTAAATTCTCTTTAGATGAACCAGTGATGTTGTAGCAGCAAAGGCAGGAGGCAGACTCTGTACTTATCCTGTGTTTGGGATGTAATATCTGGGTGTCCAAAAACTTTTGCCTAGATATTGTACATTAGGGACTAAAAGTCTGGATTTTCTCCTGCAGTGGATTAATGACTTAAAACAAGCCTCAAAGCTTTACAGCAACTACGTGAAGACCTAAAATAGACCTACCCGTGTGTTTCCTTTATAGTCACCTGATCTAAACCTCACTAAGAGTTTATGGGGGCACTTGAAGACAGGGAACGACGAGTGTTCACTAACATCACAGAAAGCTTCTTTGAAATCTTGCGAAATCACGCTGATTAACATGGCTTATCAAATGAAAAAAGACCAAACTTGAATGCAAATTATAGCAAGGTGCCAAATACTCACGGGTTCTGAATCGATCGGGTCTCTGTTCACTTTCTATTTTTAACAGTTGACTTTTTTTGTTCAAAGATTCAACTTGTTAGTCGAATTGCTAATGGTGATTATTTGATTTAGAATGAAAAACATTGTATGTCATTGAAAACTGCAAGACAGAAGCATTTGTTTCCTCAGACATTGTATTTGATTGGACATTTATGGCGTCCGCACTTCACTCGTACCATGATAAACCAGAAAACAGACATAACCATGGGAGATTCGTTAACGGAGAAATGGCTAACATTTATTTAACTACTTTAATTATGTTCAATTATTTGGCATACACGTTGATGTGGGAAAAGCCAGAGAGTGGCAGAGCATAAAATGAGTTCATTTCCTTTGTTTATCATCTTTCAATCTGGAAGTGCTTTAGAACCAATCAGTTTACAGATATCCAGAGCTCACTTAACAATTGAGGAGATGTTGTGGAACTCGATTCATTTGTTTGTTAATTGATTTATTAAGTGTCATTTACCAGTAACTACTTATATCCTGGGAGTCATTCTGGAACTAAAAAGCTCCACATTCCGGAGGACTTTCCATCTCCAAGTGATGCCTCTGTCTAATCGCAGAATCAGACTCGGACACAAGTTGTTGGTTTATTGCTCCCTACATGGTCATTAGAATTATCTAAGTTAGCGTTGGTTGCTAAAGTGGTGCGATTTGCTTACCGAGCAGTGGAGAGAAGTCAGACGTAAGATTGATCCAAGCCCTGTGCACTTATGTTTGTGCTTAGTGTATTCGCTTTATACGCTCCACACCACGCGGCTCAACCAACCCCCCCCAGACAAGCATAAGCAGTTTAAAGTACGAGGCAAAAATGTAAGCTTCGTTTTAATTAGAAAAATCAAGGTGACCTCAAAGGTGATAAGAAGACAGCCTAAAGACCTGGCTGTAGAAAGAGCATGGCATTCTCACTGGCAGTCTGTGGAATACCTAAAAACAAAGATAACATTAGGACCAAAATGTCAGGGCTGAATAGCAATGAATGAATTTGACCTTCAGTCGCAGCCAAAATCCTGCAGCTCTTCTCCTAACAAGTGGTTTGATTAGAAAATAATCAGCCCGCACCTGCTGTAGCTTTCCACCACATGCACACGTTACTGGTGAAAAAAAACAACAACAAAAAAATAAATAAACGGATCGATGTTTGGGCTTCGCTGTAGGACTGTAAAAAGTAGATTTTCTAACTCCACGTTGCTTTACTTCCTTCCCGAAAAAGTGTTGACGTCTAACCATCAGCAGTTCTACAATGGCGGGGGTAGAGGAGGTAAGAACGGGCAGGAAGAGGGATCTCTAACCTTCGTCTAACCACTGTCTCTGTGTGATCGAAAGAATCAGATCTATCTATTTTTCCGAAAGGGCGTGTGTGCTGCATGCTACATGTACGTAGCATGTGTGTAGTAGCATCTGACTTCACTTGCCCCATAGAACCAGGTCATATGACCATCTGTTTGTGATGTACTGTTTGTGGTCAGTTCTGTATTTGGAACGAGGGATCCTCTGGTCAGTGTTACATGACAGCAGTCCCAAGCCCTGACCTGAGAAGCACTGCAGACTCAGGAGCCTTTGGCAGGGCGGGAACACACACACACACACACACACACATTCAGGCAATCACTTTTAAGTTCGTATGCTACTGGATACACTGGTGCCAGCACCGCTTTGAACTAAGCACAACTTGTGATTGCTGGCACCAGGAGTTCAGCAGCAGTTGTGTAGGTCCCTGGCACTTTTGCTGATGTCCATAAAGACCAGCTGGATTTAGTGGAAGCTCAGAATTTAGATGCCTCTTAACTCAAATGTTGGACATTGAACAGTCTGTTTTTTTTTGCCCCTGAAATTCGGACAAAAAAATCGGACTTTTAACACGGGCACCCTAAATAACCCCCTCAACCAATGGTGCGATCTGGCGACCGCAATGTAATCAAGCCCGGTCAGGTCGGTGACGGAAATGATCCAACACGATATGCCAATCGATATATATATATACCCCGGAAAAAGAAGATGAACTAGAGCACGATCATAGATATGTAAGAGTTTATTATATTACACTGCTCACAAAAATGAGGGGACATTTCAAAATGAATATGAAGAATCTGAAATTTCAAAATATGAAAAGCAAATGAAAATGTGAAGATGTTTGATTATGCAAATGAGATGCAAACTCAGTGATGGTGATTGATTTGTAAGTGATATATTCATGGGGGTGAACAGAAGCAGGTTAAACTGGACCAGAGTGCCCCCACATTGATTGGTCAGTAGGGTGTATGATCACCCAAGAGTGTCAGAACACACAGACAGTGACGGGGCATGGACAGGATCAGGTTATCCAGCAATTCTTGTGATTTGCTTCATGTTCATATTGAAATAGCCCCTAATTTTTTATGAGCAATGTATATGATGCTATATTATGATAAATTATATAATAGATATATATTATATCAATGTACGGGAGCAATTTCAGATGCCCCCACAGCCTTAGTGCCACTGTCCCAGTGATAAGAAACCATGTTCACCTCAATGGCTATAAACTTTCACTTAATATTCCACTCGTATTTATTGATTATTATTGTTGCATTAAATTCATTTTGCTTTATTCATGCTTTTAATTATTAATTACATACAGATATAAACATAAAAACCCAATCATTTGGGAGCTGGGAGTGAATTAAACCAAGGAACATTGATTTTGATTCTTGTGAACAAATCAGAATTTGAATTTCCTCTTGGCAATTAAGTTTGAATTTTGAGATTCCACTATGTGAAAACATGAACATTATTATAGTTTTAAAGCCTCCAAATCGCCTCAGTCTAGGGGTAAGGGGAGTCCCGTTATAGTATTGTTTATTCATGGGACGGTTAAAATTAGCAAACCGATTCTTTCGGATCATCTCGATTAATGAATTAACCTTGTTTTCTCTGTAACCTTAATAGAGCACATTTTATATCCAGATATGAATCTCTTGCAAACACAGCTCGTGCTGTTTAAAATGACATGATGTTTTATAAATGCACATATGAACTACAGGTTACATCGTACCAAAGCCGTGCTACTTCTCCATGCTCCTTAGGGATGATGCCAACACTAAACAAAACATGCACTGATTTGATTTGAACCCAATTTATGAACTTCCTCTAAACTCGTTCTACTTCATTTCCTTCATATTCATGGACAGTTTCTGTACTGGGAAATTCTACTTTTTCATTCTTTTCGATTGTTTTCCGCAACTTCCCGTAGCGTTTTATTTCATTCAGGACAACTAATCATTTCTTAAAGATCTTCGTTGAATACAGTTTGATTACCCATGACCACCATTCCTCCCTGGTCTTGTATTCCTGTCTGGTGCATGCATGTGGCATGGGGCCCTTTCATTCTTCCAGAGCACTGTAAGACCCGACATCCACTACTTGGTTGTGTTTGTTCAGCATGCGGCATTTAATCGGTGTTTTTCCTCTGGAGTACTTTTAGCTTTCACCCGTTTCCCCGACCTAAACAATGCATGACTTTTCTGGAGCGTTCTGGAAGGTTTGTAAAGAGAAGTGTTTTCTTTCTTCCAGCAAAGATGTCACGGAAATTAAGCTTGCCTACTGAGCTAAAGCCAGACTTGGGTAAGCTTCGACTTTGTGTTGATATTGCAGGTTTGCAGGAGATTGCAGGAGAATTATTTATTGTATCGTCTGACAGCATTATTACACACGATCGCTTCTGTGAAGTGACCGATCAGAAGATGGAGGGGGTGTGGTTAGCGTAACTTTGAACTCTGCCAAACATGCTCATTGCTTCAAAACCAAGCAGCACCACACGAGCTTCAGCTGCACTCACCTCTTGGTTTACCACGCCCCCTCCGTGTTCTGATTGGTCTGATTGGTGTAATTCCTCCCCCAGACGGTATCTCAATAAATAAAGCTCCAACAAGCGTTGATATTCATGAGTTTTCTTGAGTCCGGGGAGTTGCCATTTCTGGAACATGGCTGAAAGTCTTCTGGGACGTTACAGGGTTGCCTCACAGGATTATTTCACGTACATCAATGTCTGCTGAAATTAAATAGAGCCGCGATCTCTTAAAACTGTCATCACACTCTTTGATAATAAGCTGAGAGTTTTACTTCTTACTCATTACTAGGACTTGTTACAAAAAAACCTTACAATTATTTTAGAGCATGCTCAGTTTGAACGATTGTTCACCGCACCCATAATGCCTTCAAATATACAGCTGCAAAAACCACCTGCTGTCGACCGAAAAAATGAGGACCTGGGATTCAGTCGAGAGTTCAGAGGTGGACCTCAGCATATATATATATAGAGAGAGAGAGAGAGAAAAAGAAACAGAGCCACTTCTGAATTCTGTTCTTGAGTCAGCTGAAAACAATGGCCTGCGTTTCACATTCTCAGATGGACCATAAATCGACACAATCCTACCCAGACCTGAAAACTGCTTCCATGAATGGCCAAACATACTCAGCTCTCAGTCTTAATAGCCCTTATTTTGGAGGAAATGTGCAAGTGTGAAAAAGCTTAAAGTGTGAAATGACGGGCTGTGGGACATTGCAAACACGTGCCGTGATGATCTTGAGTGTACCATAATTGCAACATCACCACAGCAGGGAGCCATTTGCTTGGTTATCTTTCATCCACATACACCTGAAAATGAAAACCAGTGTCCTTATTTAATCTCCAGCACAAATAAAGCAGTCACGACACCTTTGCATTACAGTTATCTAAAAGATTTCATTCGGAATGGTTGCTTTACCTCTTTTTGTTTTTTTTTCCCCCTACTGTCCTACTCTCTGTATGTCCTCCGCGGGGTGCCGTACCCCTAGACAACAGGGACAACTCATTCAGTCGCTCGCGCAGCTCCAGCGTGACCAGCATTGATAAGGAGGCTCGGGAGGTCATCACGTCGTTCTATTTCTCTCAGACGTACACTCGCAAGACAGACAGCTCCTTGAGCCCTGCGCTGTGGGTTGGCACCTCCCTGGGCACGGTGCTTGCTATATCGCTAAGCATGCCCCCTCATGGAGAACAGCGGCTACTGCAGCCCGTGATCGTTTCACCCAGTGGTGAGTCATTTCATACCTACGGAATGCACCTGTTGGCTCTAAAAGTCAATCCGTTTCTAATTTCACATCCCAAATTATTCAGGCACTTTCTTCAGACTGAAAGGCAGCATAATCCGGATAGCATTTTTGGACGGAGCAGGCTCGCTGCAAGCCCCTGCCTCGGAGCCATGGTACGAGCCGAATGCCGATGGTGAGGAGAGGGAGAAAGACAGAAGGAGAAGGCCTGTCTCCATTTCTCCCTCCGCCTCACAGGAGTTGAACGAGTGCCAGTACATGGTGGTGTGCTCAGAGAAACAGGCCAAAGTGATTGCACTGCCATCTCAGAACTGCATCTACAAGCACAATATCACAGAGACGTCGTTTGTACTACGGGCAGACATGGTCAGCATGAGTCCAGGCATCTGCTTGGCATGCTTCTGCGCCAATGGACACATCATGACCCTCAGGTAGGCCGTGCAAACGTTGGCCATCAGTAGTTGAGCTACTGTTTGTAATAAGCTAAGATCATTTTTGCTGGTTATTGCAGTAGATCAGGACTCTTGGGATGGTAATGTTCTGTTGGTACATATATATATATATATTAAAACATTAGAAACTGATGAAGCAGATGATTGGAAGACTTTTTATTGAGACACAATCTGCCACAATTGCCTTGTTCCAGACCATTTTTGCACAAACCCTGCAGTTCCATCATAATACGACCTTGAGCTCTTTCTTACCAGCACACTACGATCTAGCAGATAAATTAAATGTCAAATGGCAGAATGCTGTCTGTGTCTGGAATGCACTTCTGGATTTACCTTTCTTTAGATGGTAAAAGCACAGACGCACAGAATGCGTTGCTGTCTCATAAGGAAACCAGATTTTTCTGCCAAAGTGAAAGCTTCTGCTGACCAGATGTTCCCAGTGCCTAATTTCGGTTTGGGATGTTGCCCTGCCATCCTGTTATTTGAAGAAGTCAGCAGATTCACGGTCACCTCATTGGTGTTGCAGATGAGAGGAGTCGTGGCTGTCCATGCACATCGGACCATCTGATTGTTGACTATAACCTGATTAATAATTCGTCAGCAAGGACAACAGATAGACAAAGGTCCTTAATTATCATTGGGTCAGTGGCTTGCTTCATTTCATGCTGAACTAATTTTTACTGCGACTGTGAATGTCAAAACTTATGGGTGTGGTTTTTACCACCGTGTTCCTCCTCATTTAGTCTTGAACAAATCATGGTGCTTGCCGGCAGTGAGTGCCTCCTTAAATCGTATGGCCTCTGATCACAAATTTACACAGGTTGGCAAATTTGGGAGAATACAAGTGTGCATGGAGGGACATGCCATGATCCCCTTGTCTGTAACCTTCCCTCCCTGTGACATGACCAGTTTTTTCAAGGTGTGGGCACAGCTGAGGTTTTTTTCAGTTTCGGGTTCGGATCAGCATGTTTGAGCAGCGCTGCACTTCATAATAATTACTCTGTAATTGTGATTTGTGTCGTTTTGTGTGAATTCCACTGGAGTTTGGAAACACAGGACGTGCACGTGTCCGAGGAGGCTTGTAAAATTGTCTTATCTACAAAAGAGGGGCACTGCAGAAAATGTCTTGGGACGACTGGTCTACATAGATTGAATGTGCGGCGAGGCAGCGACACTAAGCCTAACAATAGGAATCCTGTTGTGGTGTGGAATTCAGATCTAAAATGCTATTTCTTTGTGTTCTTTTGTCTCTAGTTTGCCTGGCCTCCGACCGCTTCTGGATGTCAACTACCTACCCCTGACAGACATGAGGATAGCCAGGACGTTCTGCTTCACCAACCTTGGACAGGCCATGTATTTAGCCTCCCCCACTGAGATCCAGAGGATAACCTACAGTCAGGATGTCTGTGAGAACTTGCAGGTTGGTTACAAAATGCCCTGCTTTGGGTGGTAATAGTTGAGATGCCTTAGAATGATGAGACGTAATATTTGTTACATTTTAGGAGATGCTCAGTGAGTTGTTCACTCCAGTGGAGACACCAGAGGCTCCAAACCGAGGGTTCTTCAAGGGTCTCTTTGGAGGAGGGGCACAGTCGTTGGATAGAGAAGAACTCTGTGAGAACTAGTTCTCTTTTTGATAGTTCTGAAAAATACTCAGTAGCCTGAATGCTTGTGACTCACGTCGTGCACATGAAAGGGCAGAAACCGTAATTGGCATTTTGGCTGAAGTTATTGGGAGTAACTTTCAATGTTTTTTCTGCCCTAATAGTCAGTCTGAGCTTAAGCTTTAAGGGCACCGTCACTATACTGTGTTCTGAACTTTACACTTCGGCTTGTTATTTCTTTCACTGTCCCTTCTCAGTTGGGGAGTCAGGGGCAGGTAAGGCATCCCGCAGCCTTGCCCAACACATCCCTGGTCCAGGAGGGATTGAGGGCATGAAGGGTGCAGCATCGGGCATCGTGGGTGACCTGGCACGGGCAAGGATAGCGTTGGATGAGAGGGGTCAAAAACTGAGTGAAGTGGAGGAGAAGACGGCAGCGATGATGGCTAGTGCTGACTCGTTTTCCAAACATGCCCACGAGGTACCAGCTTGATCCTGCACCCACCTCAGCCCTTTAATCTATAGCCGTGACATTTACTGACTATGTCTTTTTCTGTGCCCTGTAGATGATGCTGAAGTGTAAGGATAAGAAATGGTACCAGTTCTGATCTGCAGACCAGCACAGAGCCCACAGGGACTCTTTCCCAGAGAGCATTATCTTCTCATTTTCCCACCTTTGTTCTAGTTCTGGCTGGACCATTGGAGTCCCTCGTTGTATCCTGGCACAATGTTGAATACTGTGTGGACTGTGGGAATTGGGAGGCGGAGTCAGAGACGGACGACACGCTATAAAATGACAATACAACCACGACGACTGCTTTGTTTGGGTTCGTCTATTTATTATTGCCTGTCGAATTATCACAAGAGCCATGGATTTCCACTTTCTCAACTTCCACCGCTGTCCCTCTCAGAAGAGAATCCAGAAATAAATAGAAACATTTCAAAAAGAAATAAACAGCCATTTAAAAAAAAAAAACGTGTAATTTGGAGGAGAAGGGAATATACAGATACAGATATTAATCTAAATAAAACCTCTTCAAGTAAAAGAGGATGGAGAAGAAATGATGTCACAGTTGTGGAGGAGATGGACCTAATTAACCTGAGCTGCGAATCTCTGGCCCTTTATCAAGATTTTTCTTTCTTTCTTTGTTTACCATTTCACTCGTTCTATTTTATCGTATTCTTCATTCCCTTCATTTTGTAACAGGAAGCCACTCAAATTGAATCCGCCAAGTACAACATGACAAAGAGCTTTTGGGATGATTCACATGTGGGAATTATTTATACAAGTACAATATTACTTTACATTAAAGTATCATCTCCAAGTGGTGTATACTTAGTTGAGCGATCATCAAGCTATAAGCATTTAAAAGAAAATCTTGACTTAAGCCTAGCCTAAAAGCTTTTTCATGTGGTCCAGCTAGCCAGTGCATTTAAGGGCTGGTGTGGTTACTAAAGGGCTGGTTTGCAAAATAAAAATACAGCAAACTTGGAAATGTATTATCTATCATTTGACATCACCGCTTTACTACAAAAGAAATGATCACCTCTCTTCTCTGGGAGTTTATTAATGCTTTTCAGATTTGCCATGCCCCCAGTTGGTGCTGGGATTGCTTTATATCTAATTTTTATTTATATCTTATTTTTTCATAATTTCAGAGCAGTGATTTTGGCTCTGTATATTTTCTTAATCTCATCTTTGATCTCAAGTGCTAAGGTTTGTTCAAAGCGAAGAAGCACAGAACCTGTCCTGTAGGTTTTAAGGGAATTGTTAAGGAAAATATTTAGGGAAATAGTTTTGTTCATACTTTATGATGACTTCTGATCCTTGAGTGATGTCTGAATGGTTGATGCAGAGTTGCAAGAAGAAAGGGAACCCTGTTATTGCCACTGCTGATCAAGACAGGGAGAAAAAAAACATTCAACATGAAGGAGATATGAAATGAAATGAGATAAATCAGGCAATAGCAAGACGTCTAAAAAAAAGGGTCCGTTTCCACTGATAGAGCAATAAAAAAGGAGCTTAAACAAGCAGGGCTGCAATAAAGCTGCCTGGAAAAGGACACCAGCCTCGATTAGACATCAACTTCAAGCCAAACTTTCTGCATTCGTTAATGAACATCATTTTATTTATCGGACCACAGATGTAAGTGCCAGCAGAACTTTGACTGGACATGAAATGGACATGAAATAACACTGTAAAAAAGTTCCTGTTTCGATCTCACTTACCCTGGTCAGGGTCGGGAATGGTTACGGGGCCTTTTATGGAATTAACTGGATGCCAGTCCATCACGTGACACTATAATAAAACTGCAGAGGTTCACATAATTGAAACCCAGTGCCAGAATCGGAGTGACTAAATACTGTAGATTATCAAGCTAAATACTCCAAGCAGCACTGCTGCTGTCCAGTAAGAATGGGGTTTACAAAAAAAACAGGGGCTCGACTTTTTTCTTGCAATAAATCTTTGTCAGACTTCACTCAAGGATTTGCTTTAAGGTGGAGCGCATTAATAAGCCCCTTTCTCGCAGGGTCCGCCTACTGTCACAGGGTGCTGACCTTAGACCACATGGGTCATGTCTGTGGATCCTCCCATTGGACTCTATGGGTTGGAAACGTAATCGTAATTAAAGCCATACCTGCTGTCTAAATCTGTGTAGTCTTGTGGCAAGTACATTAAAAATAAAGGAAAAGTCGAAGACAACGCTACACACTGCTCCATTTGCCCTAACCCGTGCTTTTCCCGTGACTCCATCCGTGTATAAGTTAAAGTGTGCGATGCTGCTATATATGTTTGTGCATATGTTCGTGTCCAGAGCGTTGCGTCTCTCTTCCCTAAAACCTTGCCGTCTTGTAAATAACAGTGTGACAATCTGGGAACATCGGAAGAATAGGTGCAAAGACGGTCGCCATATCTTTTTTAAAGCCAAAGATTTGCTTTGATTGAGTTCATTCACCAACACACAATCGTGGCATTTTCTTTGCAGTACTGGGCTCTTTTTTTTTGTGGTTTTCGGAAATGTGTGGACTCGTGCTTCATTGGACGAGAAAATAAAAATAGCACAGCAATGAGATAACCTCAAACTCTTTAATAGCTCTCAGTGTTTGATTCTTGGGGTTAATTACTCCCATGTTGTATTTTTATTACGTTAAATATGTTTAATTTAATATTCCATTTTCCTTGATTACATTTTTTCTGTGTAGATTTTAGGCTAACATCTCATCGTAGTCAATTCATTTTTGTCTACACCATGAACAGATCTGTGAGCTCAGACGTGCTGGACGTTTGTTTCATTTTTAATTCATGAACTGTCCACGCTTTTAGAGAATGAAGACTTTACTAGTATTAAATGGCGGGAAATGGGTGGGTGTGGCCTACAGACAGGACGTGCATTGATTTAGTGCAAATGAACCAGTAATGTAAAGAGATTAGTGAGACTGATTGTGATAAATGGGTCATGACTGTGCTAATGGACTTGCTGAAATCATGCTGAAGAACCTTGCCGTTCTAGATTCCCATTATCATTGTCAATCAATAATCTGAACTGTGTTTATGAGTAAATGTTCAGTAACAAGTGCAGTGTTCAAGCCACTCTCAGGCTGTGTCCTCTTGAGCCAGTTTCAGGCCTCATCTCCAGTTTGCTTCATTTCCGAGTCATAAAGATTTGCTGTGGATGTTGGTTGTTTGCCCTTTGTAATTCTTTGAGAAAAAAAAAAAATATCCCTGAGCTAAATAAGATGTCTAATCTTCCTCCCGTCTCGCTTGTCCTGAATTCTGAATCATCATGAAATGGCCTTTTTTTTTTTAAATCTTGAAGTAGTATACTTCTGTTTTGAAGTAGATCTTCTCTCTCACCTTCCATCCTGTCCTCCTATCACAGTTGTCAGTGGGTCGCAGTATTTTTCTCATTGTAGCCAATCTTGTACAGTTTTATGCAAATTTCACATGGATGTTTATGAATATCTGCTGCGGTTTAGGAATTCTGTAGATAGAAATGACTGTGCAATGACAAATAAAAACAGTTTGAAAAATGCATTCAGGTGTGTATGGTGCTGCAACATTAGAAGGGTTCAAATGATTTCAGTTCTCCAGCTAGAGCCCGGAAAGCTCGGATTCTTATTTACAACACACTTAATTCATGTATAGGGTTGATTATTTTATTACAACCCAGGAATCCTTGGGATAAATTAAACTGTTAGCAAACAGTTGGTTCTCCAAGTCATGTGGAAGAAACAGTCAGGCTTAAAGAACTGAGTAATTTTAACAGGACCAAATAGTTGGCCTGTTGACTGATCTCATGATCCCCTGTTGAATGGCCACATGACTGATCTCCTAAACAGCAAGGCGTGTGGTATCCAGAAGTGGCGAGCATACTCCAAGAATGGTCCAAGTAGGGCCAAATACAACTTTTTGAGCATGGGGACGCGTTGCTAGAAGACGTGGATCAATGACATGTGGTAGCCTAGTGGTTAAGGTACTGGACTATGGACCACAAGGTACAGGGTTCAAATCCCACTGCTGCCACAGTTGGGTCCTTGAGCAAGACCCTTAACCCACCATTGCTTAAATTGTAAGACTGTATCAGCTAAATGCTGTAAATGTAAGTGACAGAGGGTCACCTGGTCTGATGAGACTTGTTAACATGGTGTGGACGTTCTGTTGGGTAAGTTTGCACTCTGTACCTGTGGAAGTGAAGCTGGGGATGTTCTGCTGGGAAACACTGTCTCTGAGTACTTACGTGAACATCAGTTTGGCACATGGTCATAGTGTTTTGGCTTATCTGTGTTGAAAATGAGAAATATGAAAAGTATCAAGAGGTCAGAGTGCTAGGAACAATCAAATATTAAGGCATTTTAGTGGTTTTCCTGAGCCAACTACACTGCTCACAAAAAATAGGGGGACTTTAATACCCTGTAATACACGTTCCCCTATTTAAAAAAAAGTTTATAGTCAGTTAGAATTAGATACTGTATTCTAACTGGTTTGTTTTTGTGCTTTGCATTGCTCATGGTGGCCGGCATGAGCAAACAAACTCCCAACATGCTAAACTCTGCAAAGTCGTATTGCATTTATGAAAACAGAAAAGATTTTAAAACTTTAAATTATAAGCAACAGCTAATAAATTACATTGATAATCTGCTTACATTTCTGGTAAGACTCACACCCCAGTGGAATTTACAAAAGGCCTGGAAATGTTTGACTGCACAATTCTACATTTTAAATACCCCACATTTAGTCCTATTTTTCAACATCTGTTATGTCCTCACAGTCTACACGAGCGATATTGCAAGCCAGGACCATCTTCCAGAGCACCAACCCATTGTAAGTTTAAAAAAAACCTGCAATTCTAATATCAGTACAGTACTACAAGTGTCCACTAGAAGGCGTAGTAAGTCAAGAAATGAACTATGGCGCCTTCTAACCTGGAACTCGACAGATGGAACAGGCAGACAATGAGCAGACATTTTTAAAACAGGTAATAGTAATAATTGTTTAGCGCAGGTATAACCCTTTTTAACTTTGTTAAACTCACGGCTTGAGACACAAGTAATGCAGGACGTTACAGAAGATACAGTCAGCACTTTTGGCAGAAATTAGCAGAACATACACCCACCAATCACTTTTGGGTAAACCTCCTCCTATGCTACATGTCCATTTGATCAGTTCCACTTTCCATAGCTGTGTGCTTTGTAGTTCTAGAGTTACAGTTCAGGTACTATTTGGATGGGGGATCATTCTCAGGACCGCAGTCACACTGAGGATGCAGTGAGTGTGTGTTGTGATTGTTCAATTGGATCAGACACAGCAGTGTTGCTGGAGTTTTTGAACACTGTGTCCAATCACTGTACACTCTATTAAACACATCTTGTTATATTCCTTCATGGTGGCACGGTGGTTTGCACCGCCGTCTCAGAGCAAGAAGGTCCTGGGTTTAACCCCTGGGTGGCGTGAACTGGGTCCTCCCCCCTGTAGTGGGTTTACTGCAGGTGCTCCGGTGTCCTCCAACAGTTTAAAGGCATGCATGTTAGGTTAACTGATTAACCGCTACATTGGCATTGACTTGAGTGTATAGATATAACCAGTCTTGATATAACTTGGGGTACAGATATAACCTTGTGTGTGTCGCTAAAATGGCCACTGATGCTGATAGAGACATGACCTTAGATTAGTGTGGTAGAATTTCAGATTGTACTGCAGATTAATTTGGGTTTTTTTGTGTAAAATCACACTTTTATATACATATATGGTTCATTTATATACAGCTGTGAGTAAACCGCGTATCCAATCTTCTCTCCAAAGTTATTCAGAGTACCATAAGTTCTTCTTTCCACTTTACTGAAAGTTTTTGGGGTTCACTTGAGATCCTACACTTGAGATGACACTACACTCCTGTGGGACAATGATAAAGAAGTCGTTTGTTTGTATGGTTTACAGACCCGGGGTATCGACAACACCCAGACAACAGGGAAAAAAAAAGATTTTTAAAGATTAACATCTGCCTTAGAACAATGAAAGAAATGTATTTGGCTGTAGAGATAATGTTATGTATTACCTAAAGCATAGGTCGATCCAACAAGTCGTGCTCCAGTGATTGGCTAACCGCCAGGGTTTTCTTTTGTCACAATGCCAAAACAAACTTTTCTTGATTTATTTCACAAGAAGTCATTAATGCTTATGTTCAGAAGGCTGCTAGGCATGGGCATGCAACGTTACAGAAATTAAGTTATTAAATCAAACTTGCTGGTTGCGCTAGCATACTAGCATCCAAAACATTATATAATGGTGCTTGCTGTTTGTTTTTGGGCCTGGAAAGCAGCGTGGATTAAGATTGAACAATAGAGGCTAAGACTATAAAATCCTAAATATATTTCAGGTATGTCTAAAGAACAATGTTTGTGTCCTAACAGTTCGCAGAAATAATAGTTTAGTCAGGATTAAGTGTTAAACCGTGATCTGCATTCTAGATTGGTAATACACACCGTGGCCGGCAGGGGGCGCATTGAGGCTGTGCCTTTACACTGAACACGAACGAGGGCGCACCGCGGACTGAGCGTTCAAATCTTATTCAAAATAACAGGCGCATTCACTGCCGGAGCGCGTGTACTTACACATCTGCTGTGAACCCCCAGTTCTCCCGCAAAACAAGGTTTGAAGTTTATAAACCTGACTAGACTTTTTGTTGGACGCAGTGAGTCGGGGAATGGTGCAGCGTTTGGGAATGAAGCTGAGTGTTCCTCAAGCTTGCTCGGAGCTGTCAGCTGAAACGCACGCGCCAGTTTACAGGAGATAGAGAGCAAAGTGACGCTCGCACAGGAGAGGAGAGGAACCTGGGAAGGACCTGGATTTTTGGTTTGGACCGCTTCCCTGTGTTGAGCTCAGCTTTACTGGAGTCAGTAAAATGTGACAGCGGTTTGGTTTGCAGGATTGCGCGTGGTAGACTTGGAGAGCACATGCAGACATGGTTCCTGATTGGAGGTATGGAATGCGTTTCAATTGTTGAATGGTTTCTTCATTGGTAATGTGGTCTGGTTCAAGCCTGAGCTGCCTGTCAAAGTGGACCTAACAAGCACAAAGGAGATAAATAGGGAGTTCCATGGATATGTTCCTGGGCTGCATGGTTGAACTCCACAATGATTGGAATGATTTGAACCGTGGGTAGCGGACAATTCCACTGGATTGTTACCCCACCGGCAAATGAAATGTCCAAAAGAAAGATCAAAAGGTGAGCTTCAAGACGCACCTGGACAGCGGAGCTCCTCGCCTACAGACATCCAACATACACCCTCGCATTCCGATGCCAAAATGATGACCGCCGGCCCTAATATCGTCTACGAATGGCTGAAAACGTTGCAGCTCTGTCAGTACGTGGAAGCCTTTATGGACAACGGCTATGACGACCTGGAAGTTTGCAAGCAGATCGGCGACCCAGACCTGGACGCCATCGGGGTCTTCGTACCGCATCACAGGCAGCGCATTCAGGACGCCGTTCGACGGCTAAAAGACGAGGACAGGCAAGCTTCATCTGGGCTTTACTTTACTCTGGAGCCGTTGATTCATAGCTCAAACCCTCCCGAGTCTGCGCTGAGAGGATCCAGGTCCTGGACGGAGCAGATCGGCGTGACTTACGCGGGCGCGCAGCGCAACCCGAGCCTGAGGAACCGCAGGGAGTTGGTGATCTACCCCAAACTGAAGCTGAAGATCATGATCAGGGATAAACTCATTAGGGATGGAATTAATCTGGCCAGACCACCGTATTCTAACAAGGTAAGGAATCCAGATAAGGGTTTGAGGGCGACACGTGGTTGAAACAGGTGTTTGCGCACAGCTGGAACAGATGCGAAGAGCATCTTTCATTTATTTGACTGAAATCAGCTGTCACACTACTGGAGTTTACAAAGCATGTAGATACTATGATAAATGATCTCAGAAGTTTTGAGGGTGTGTAAATGTGCACTGGTTAGGCCTAAAAAGGGAAATAATAATTTAAGTTTTAATCATATATAAGTAAAACGTCATTTGCCAGTTTGCATTTACACCAAAGTGCCTCACATTATCTCCTTTACATGACCCGACCCACATTATTAGGAATCCTGGGTTAGAGCACAGGGTCACACATTAGGAGGCATCACTGGGACAGGGCGATTGCAAGGCACAATAATTTTTTGAGCACAAGCCGTGTCCTCATTCACACTGATTCGGAGTTACAAAAATACCCCTCGTGAAACTTGGATGAGTCTCTCAGGGTTGCCAGGTTTGCAATATCATAGCAGTATTCCCCATAAAACACTTGTTTCTGCTTGTAAAGTCTATGACTACCAAACATTTGTAAATGGAGCTGTAATTCCCTGTCAAACCAAGGTTCTAAAGTGGTCTGGTATTAGATTGACAGCCACCCTTATCCAAAGCAACTAACAATTACAGAGTGTAGTTGAGGATTAAGGGTTTTGCTCAATGTTTCAACAGTGGCATTTGGTTGGAGCTGGGATTAGAACTCCCAGCCTTTTGATTAAAAACCTCAACTAGCAGACACCTTGTGTATTAGGACTCCAAAGCTAATATTGCATGAATATCAAATGAAATATCAAATTCTGTGTTGTTTAGTCATAGACTCTGGACTGTGTTGTGTATAGTTTGGTATATTCTCCATATGTCTACAGTACAATATCAGCCACTTTGTGTTGGTCCTGGTTGCTGTGGGTGAAGCAAGCTATGGAAGATAATAAATAATGCTACTGTAGCTACTGTATATACACAAAAAGTACATTTTTTATCAGAATAAAATACGCTTTAATCACAGTATAGCATCAACCCAATTCCACTTATTGGAGCCAGCTACTAGAAATGGCAGTTCCTGATGGCCTGGGTTTTATTCCCAGACTGGGCTTGCAATATGAAGGTCAGGTAGTGCCCTGTTCCGGGTGTTCCTGTGCCTGTGCTCTCACTGAACTCCCTAAAACGGATTGCTTTGCAGGAGCTTTGGACAGTCTCCGAATTTAGTTGACTCCTTATCTATGTCGTCCACTTTTGTTTGCCTTTACGTTTGATCTCTGCACAGGATAACTTCTTGCAAACATAGTTTGATCAAGGAGGCCGGACTATTGCATAGCACCATAACGCAGTGTAAAAATGCCCAATATATCATATAACCTAGTAGCACAGTTGGGTGGTAATGTCGTGTAAGATAGAGATGAGGGAATTATAGGCGATGGAGTTTAGAAGGTCCGTTCTTGCGCTGTTCGCGTAGACAAAGAGAAAGTGATGTTCTCGGTTTGAATCACAGTTGTTCCTTCTTTAATCGTAGGTGTGGTCTGTCAGATAAAAACTATGCAGTTGGTAAAATGCCTCGAGATCTTCTCTGCAGCACAATGTCTCAGTAATTGCTCACTCTGGAAGGTGTGCAGTCTGGATCTGTTCTGTCTGGACACTGGAGCGGGGATTTGGTGCCAGAAAACACAGATCACAAACGTGCATTTTAGCGAGTGTTTGAACCTGCCTCGCGCAGATCAGCTCGAAGCATAATGTGCTTCATTTCTTTCTCTGAGAGCTTCCACTCATCCTGCACCTGTTTAGCGCTCGGATCTGTGCAGCCATACCGACAGCATTCATTCCTCTCCCTCTCTTGAGAGGGTGAGTGGATGTGTGAATAGTGTGGCCTTGACACAAGGAGCACCTCTTCACTATAGTAATAGAGGATTCATCTGGGCTTCGGGGTAAGATTAGACTCAACAAAAAATTAGCCCGTATAGCTGGTGTTGGCGAACAATTAGAGGTGAGGTACCACAGTAAAATCAAAACCTAAAAACAAAATGAATGTAAAGGCTAATTTGATCTAATTCAGATAGACTGACGATAACCGCATAAACAATGAATTGTTTTTCATTTTCTACACCCTTTCATACGCCGTTATACAGGGCGACTTATAACCAACACAAGCGTGTTTCTGGTCCAAGTAATTGAGGGATGAGGGCCTTCATTTTATTTTGTTTATTTGGCTTCTTTTAACGTCACTATCGGCATCAGTGGCCATGTAAGCGACATGCACAAGGTTACATCTATACACAAGTTCATCTCAACACCAGTTACACACACACACACACACACATATATATATATATATATATATATATATATATACACACACAGTGTGTCAATGCCAATTTGGAGTAATCAATTAACCTAACACGCATGTTTTTGGACTGTGGGAGGAAACCGGAGTACCCAGAGTAAACCCACACAGACACGGGGAGGACATGCAGACTCCACACAG